>JAJPUD010022362.1:0-21544 GCA_023553655.1 Myrmecobius fasciatus | reverse complement strand
AGTTCTGCTCCTCCTTCTTCCCTAACAGTGCCCAGCAGAGGAGCAGCCAGATGAATAAGAAAAAGGCCTCAGGGAACCAGGTAAGTGGCACCTAGTTCTTGTCCTGCCAGGACACAGGGTCCAGCTTGGGTGGCTCCATCCCTAGAGCCTGGAATCCTCAGACACGCAGAGGGCCTCAGCAATTGGGGACCAGAAGTTTCCATACTGGTGGGTGCCCTGCCCCAGAGTGGGGCCCCGTCCTCTCAAGCTTGGCCATAGGAACTCCCCAGTTTTTAGTTTTCAGGTCCAAACTGGACAGTTATAGCCCTAGGAAGCTAGACTGTGGGCCAGAGGGGTCCAGGGCCTCCTTTGACACAAGGTAGCACTAACAGGGTCCCTTGCCAAGGCCAGTCAACCCCGGGAAGAACTGTAGGGTCTGGGAGCATGCCTGGTGGCAGCCAGCAATGTGCCCTCTGACTGGGCAGCTCTCAAGTAATGGTCTTTCCTCTCTCCCCGATGCTCCATGGCGGTTGCTATGGTTTCTTCTTTTCAGGACGAGATTTTGGTGAGTATCAGGACTGTCACTATTTGGGGATGGGGGGAGGTGGGAGCTTGTTGTGTGGGAAAACTCCATTTGTGGGGAGGAGGAGCTAGGAGGCATCGTAGTTACTGTGTGGCAAGGGCCTCTGCCCCAACAGGGGTATTACACATCTATGTTTCCATTCTGCTCTAGCTGTGATGCAGAAAGGTAGAAACACCTTTACTCAATTTAGCCTCATGTGTTCCTAGGCCCTGAGAGGGTTGATCAGGATGTATACAAAAGGGTCCCTACCTTTTATAGTAATAATGGATCGTAACTATTAAGTGTATTAAAGTTTTCAAAGCATTTTGCACACATTAATGCATTTGGAACTTACATTTTGTTAGGGGCCAGAGGGACAAACATAAATATATGAAAAGATAGCTACCAGGTGAATGAAGGAGGCCCCCCAGGCACTGCCCACAGGGATAGGCAGGAGATGCTGCCACATTGAGGGGAGAGGTCAGCAGTCACCAGGCTTTGCCAAGGTGCTGAAGTGAAGCTAGGTCCCAAAACATGGGTTGAGAGCCAAACAGGAGAGACCGGACAGCATGAGGCGTGCTTAGACTGGCTCCAGGTAGGGGAAGCTGGAGAAGAGGTGGCTGGAAAGGAGCTTTGGGACTGCCACGTTGTGGGAGGCCTTAAGCGGGGAGCCTGTGACTGCTCCCTCACGCCAGAGCCCTTGCCCAGACAGGCTCTTGTGATCCTCAGAGGAGAAGGTTCAAGCCCTGGGAGTTGCTCAGGACAAGGACTAGTGTCAAGCACATGTGAGGAAACTGAGCCTCAGGCTGATCCCAGCCTGACTAGTGAGGCCCAGAGCCTGAGACACAGACCCTACTGCCCTGCCACTCCATCCTTCAGTCTCATTCCTCTGGGATGTGATGGCCCTGGGACTCTGGGGATCATTCTTTCCCCTTCCCCTAGGGGTGCCAGTGAGGAAGAAAAATAGAATACAAGAGAAACCCTTTGGGTTCTAAGAAGCGGCTTCAGGAGCCCAAAGCCAACTCCTTTTATCAGTGGGTTTATCAGAGAGAATTCTCCCTCTAGGATCCCTAGGGAGCTTTCCTACCAGTCCTGGGACTCTTGGGGACTTTCCTATCTATGGGAAAGTACATACTGTCTTGAATATATTAGTGAGAAGAAACAGGTTTCTCCAGGCAAGTGGCAGAAAGGAAGGGCCTTGTGTGCGGGAGGGGTTTCACTTTCAAAGGGCCACAGAGAGATCAAGACAGAGAGAGAATCAGAGAGAGACTGAGGGCTAGCTGGGCATGGCATCAAACACCCCCCCCCAAAAGAGAACAGATTATCAGTTCTAATTCTCTGACACACACACACACACACACACACACACATATATATATACACACAGAGACAGACAGACAGACAGAGCAGAGAGAGAGATGAGACACAAACAGAGAGATGGACAGAGACAGAGAGAATCTATTTCTAGGAATAAGGCAGTTTAACTCAATGCAATGAGCATCAAGCATTTCTGTGTAAAGACTAGCAGTCAGTGTACAGTAGGGAGGTGACATACACAGATGTTGCATGTATAAGAAAAGTTCAAAGTAAGCTGTTAAGCACTTTGATGAAGAAAAGTTTATTACCAATGGGGAGGGAGAGCAGAAATTTAGGAAGGCTTCATGGATATGGTAGTATTTGGTCAGGACTTGAAAAAATAGCTAGGTTTTCATATTAGATGAAAGAGAGACAGGTTGGAATGGGGAGGGAGAAAGTAGGGCATTCTGGGAGAAGTGTGTCTTGTGTGTACACAAGCTCAATGAGACACCAATGGGCAGTGGTGATTTCTTGTGATAAAAAGATTTCCATGTCTAAGTCAACATTTATCACGATCTATCCTCAGCATTCAGTCCTTGGCACACAAGAGTTGGCTATGGATTGGGATTGGGGAAGGAGAACATATGGGAAAGGAATCAGGTTCTTTAGCATTCCCAGACTTGGGGTTCCTCTTCCACCTCCCATCTATTACCTGACTGCCTCCCCCAAATCCCCACACCAATGAGCTTTTCTGCTAAAAGAAATTCCCAGGTGAGGTGAATTGGGGCAATCTCTGGCCAAGCCTTGCCTCTATCTCCTCCTTCTTCTCTACCCAATCTTTGGGCAGACGCTGCTTCTCTTAGGAACGTAGCATCTTAGAGTCCGAAGGTCCCTCTGATCTCACCTTGTTGCCTCCCACCCAGTGTAGGAATGCCCTCTATGTTATCCCTGGCAGGTTGTCATTCTACCTCTGCTTGATCACTGCCAGAGATGAGGAGTTCATACCTCCTGAGGCCCGTTCTCTTCACTTCTGCCCAGCCTTGATGGTTAAAAAGCTTTTTATTACATGCTGCCCATGATTTCCTTTAACGGTCATCAATCTCTGAAAATCTTGGATACCATGGCTTAAACAGTGCTCCCTCCCCTAGACTAGCCAGTCCTCCAAGAGTGGGATGGTACAAGTCAAGGGCATATTATGAACTTCATGATTCAGCATTGCCTGAATGAACACCATCAACTATAGGCACAGCATTGAGAGCTTTCCAAAAGTAAAAACAACGAATCTCTCAGGGAACTTATAGCTCAGAAAGCTTAGAAAGCCATCAATCATCCAATACTCGGAGACTGTGGGTTCTCTCTCACTGGAGGTTGTTAATGATGGTTCTCTGAGGGATGGCCAGATGGTGACTGAGGCACCTTCCGTGTCTGAGATCTTGTACCAGAGAAGGAGCTGGTGGAAGGGAGAGAAAATATCCAGCTGTGGGGATTAAGGAAGGTTTCATGACAAATGTGGTCTTGGAGCTGGGTCTTAGATCAGCTGGAAGATACCCTCTGCAGATGAGCAAACTGTCCCAAAGAGATTAAATGAAGCCAGTAGTAGGAAGCTTCAGGGCATGCATTTGAGCATTAGTTTTCCCCTCCTTTGGGTTTATGGCTCCAGATTCCCCTACTCTCCATTCTCCACGGGGGCAGAAGAAATTCCCCCTTTCTCCTCCCTTCCTGCATTGACCCAATTCTATTTCCTGGGGTACCACAGGTGATTCGGAAGGGCTGGCTGACCATCAACAACATTGGTATCATGAAAGGAGGCTCCAAGGAGTATTGGTTTGTGTTGACAGCTGAGAATTTGTCCTGGTATAAGGATGATGAGGTAAGTACCCACCAGTGGGGGCCTGGAAACTATCCATCCAAGAGACAGGACGAGGGATGTATTCTCTCATGTCCACAGCCTCATCTCCCCCATTAAGGAGGGCTGTAGCAAAACATCTTAGAATCTTGGAACCTTAGAGTCAGAATCACAATGATCCAATCTAAACCAGTGGAGTTGTCACCCAGCCCCTTGCTGGTGCCCAATGGCTTTCCAGCTGATGAATCTTGTGGCTAGGACTCTTGGACAGTGCTGATAGAAGAGCCCACTCAGGGGGTGTCGGTGGTTATCCAGGCTCAGGGTCCAAACCATACAGTATTAATGTGGGTTCTGGGGGAGAGCAGGGTGTCAAGAAGAAACGGGTTTTTCTCCAGGGCAAACTTCCCCTCTACATATCCCCAAAACCCCTAGGGGGAAATTGAAGGCAGGGCCTAGAAAAAGAACATCCAGCAAACCTTGGAAACACGAAAACACTGACAAAACACTTGGAAACTTGTGTAGTGAGGCTGAGGCTGAGGCTGTGTCTGCCAAGTGGGGGGGGAGAACGAAATCCCGTTAGACTTGGGCTAATCAGGGAAGGCTTCTTGGAGGTGGGGAGGGAATGGAGCTGGGTTTTAAAGCATTCAAGCTGGCAGAGAAGGACAGGGCAGGAGAGGCCATTCTCTGCTGCGGGGGGCTGAAGGGAGATGTTGGGGGAGAGGGACCGCTGTGCCACTCTTTGCCCCGAGCCCAGCTGCCTTCCTGTTTTCCCAGCTTCAGGGCGTTCCTCTTTTGTGGCCCCATAGGCCCATGACACATATGAGCCCAGCACCCTTGTTAACCCTTTCCCCCCAGCCCCCTCCCATACCCAGTGGTCAAGGACCTCCACCAGGCTCTGCCTCCTCCACTTTGGAAGATGGCAGTTATCAAGACTTCCCCAGCTGCCCTGTACAAGCCCCCCACCCCACTGAGGGATCATATCTCTCCCCATATCTCCCACATCCCTGCTTTTGCCTTTGGGCTCCTTTAAGAGCTTGGCTGCTTGGCTCTAACATCTGGATTCCAGAGGTGACCGGGAGGAGTCCCGGGAATGGGGGAAGGGGGGAAACTCATGGTAATGAACTTCAGCTGGCAAGGAAGTGGGGAGGAGTTTAGATGGGGGGAGGAATGGGTCTTTTTCGTCATGTGGGGACCTGGGGGAAGACGGGTATTGGGGGGAGATTCTCAAGAGATGGCAGAGAAGAGGGGTTTTAGATTTCTGATTCTCTTAAACTCTTGTCATTGGTTTGTCTTCTTTGACCCCCTGCCCTGAGTCTACTCATTCTAGGATGTGTTATTTCCCTATTTCTTCCCCTGGGGTGGGGTGGTAGTAGCTGGCAGTCACCCCAGGAGGCCTCCCAACTCCCCTCCTTGTGAGGGCAGATTGGAGGGGGTGTCTGGGCCTCTTTCCCCAGCCAGGGCCCCTGCCTCAGCTCCAGAGCCCCCTTTTAAAAAGGCTGGATTCAGAGGCAATATGGACAGGCCGAGCTGGGGGTGGGGTGGGCAGGGATGTGTGTCTGTGGGTTTTTCCTCGGGTCTTGCCATCAGAGAAAACACCCCTGGATTGCTTTAGCCCCTTGCTGTCTCAGAGCATAGGGGTGGTGCTGTGAGCTAGAAGGAGCCAGCCTTCACTGTAACAACAGCAAGAGCACCTCTGGGCTCCGGGCCCCCCAGAGGGCCCATGAGCATGTGTATCTGAGTGTCTAGAGACTGTGGAATAGTCGAACACCCCAAATTGACCCCCCGCCTTCCTCTTCCCCCCCAAGCCTCCCAGGACTGTGTTGGACTGGAAAGGATATAATGAAAGCTTGGGTGTGGATATATGGCACTCTATTGGACAGCTCTGTGTGCATGTCTGTCACCTACCCGTGTGCACAGGAGTACGCTTGAGAAGGGCAGAAAATGGGATTGTGTGTTGGGGAATGCATCAGCGGGCGTGCTTAGGGTGTGAGTGCATTTTGAGGATCCTGTGTGTATTGGGTGTGTGTCTGATCGATGAGTATAGTTCTGTGTTGAGGGTGTGTATGTATTTGGAGTCATAAGAGTTTTAAGTCTCTAACGGGTGTATGGTTTTTTTTTTGGGGGGTGAATGTGCTAATATGTTCATGAGCATGTGTTTGGAAATATGAATATGTTTGGGGCAATAGGGAAGTACAAGTGTGTTTGGGGGCATGAGTGTGTGGGATGTGAATATGTTTGGGGGCTGAAATGTTTTGAGATTGTTGATGGTTCCTGCACTGTGTTGTGTTTGAATATTTGCTTGTATTTGGGATGAATGATTGGGAATATCTGGTGGTATAAGTGTATGCTGGGGCAGAGTCTGAGCATGCATTTGTGAATGGCTAGGAGACCATTTGAGTCTTTTTGGGGGGGCTCATTCTTCATTACCCTTTCCCCCCGGGGTTCCACAGTCAGCACCTTCTACTCTGCCCTAAAAAAGTAGGGGGTCTTGAGGGAGAGAAGATAGAAAAGGAGTAACAGGAGGAGAAACTCCCATAATTAGGTAGCCTTGTAGCCAGCAGCAATCTACCACAAACCTAGCCCTTTCTCAAAGACCTTAATCACTCTTTTGGAAGCTAGAAGCAGGCTCTGCCCCCCACCCCACTAAGCTCCAGGACACCGCCACTGGGCTCATCATTTGCCTTCTGGCTCTTTCTCATGCATGCCCCCTTCCCTCCTCCAGGGGTTTCTTTTTCCAGGGGGAGCATCATGCAAAGCGGAGCCCTTGCCCTCCCTGACCACCCAGGCACCCCACCCCATGCGTGCCCCTCCTCCCTGGTCCAGGGGTGAAGGGATAAGGGAGTCTCAGGCATCTGGAGAGGAGGTGGGAGGGTAATTCTGGCTCCGATCTTCTCCCGTGCTGTGCCGCACAATGCCACCTCCATGCCCGCGGGCACGACACCGTGTGTAGCCCAGCCCAGCCTAACCAATGTGCAGACTACTGTACAATATTGGAGTCCTGAACAGATAGTCTAAACACTGGGTAGACGGAGTGGAGTCTGTGTCCTTCTGTCCTGCGGTAGCATCCGGCCAGGGTGGCGGCGGGCGGGCGGGCGGCGGGGGTCCCTGCGCCCCTTTTCCCCTCTCCCCTCCTCCCTAACTCCCGCTACTGCTGCGGCGGGCACGCTGCGGCGGCTGCTGCCGCTGCCGAGTCTGTCCAGTTCTCCTGCGGAGTGCGGACGCCCCCTGAAACCAGGTCTCTGTGATTTGAGCCCCCTTTCTCCCCGCCCCAGCCGCAGGGGCCTCCCGCCCCGCCGTCCCCCCTCCACTCCCAGCTCCCCTTCTGTCTCATTTGACGTGGCAGGGGCGAGCTTCGAGCCTGGGAAGGAGGGGCCTTCGGGAGGGGAGCCCAGGGGCTGGGGAGAACAGGAAGTCAGAAGGGATAAGGTTGCTGGGGGGGGGGGGGGAGGAGAAGAGGCAGTTTCTGTACCTTGGTGTCCAAGCCCAGAAATGGAGGGGATCCCAACTGGCGGCAGCCCTGGCCTCCCCCCTCTAATGATTCCAGATGTTCTCTGGGCCATGTGTCCCACTTCCTCTCCCTCCCTCCTCCCCCTTCTCCTCCTTCGTTTCCTCCTCCTCCTCCTCCTCCTCCTCTTCTTATCCTCCTCCTCCTTCTTCTCTTCCTCCTCCTCCTCCTCCTCCTCCTCCTCCTCCTCCTCCTCCTCCTTCTCCTCCTCCTCCTCCTCTCCCCCCTTGCAGCCCACAACTCTCTCCTCTCCTCTTTGGGGCTGCCCTGCCCAGGATAAAGAAAGCTTTATGTGAAATTGAGGAGGAACTGGTCACTGGGGCCCGGGAGTGAAGGAGGGAGTTGGAACCAGCCAGACAGGGAGAGCTTCCAGTTACCAGTTACCATATCACTGCAGAAGGATGGAAGCAAGGGTAACAGTGATCTCCTCACCCTCCTGCTGAGGCAAAGGAGCCTTTGAAAATGTATTCAGCACCTTCTGGGGAACTGGCCTGGGTCTTCAGAAAGGCCCTCCCTCACTTCCTAAAACTTGTAACACACACCAACCCACCCAGCAAATGCATCTATGCTGAGACACGCCAACACATAGAATCCCAATATGCTTCCTCCATCAAATGCCAGTACACACAAACCCACCGGCCCACCCCACTGGGGTACCAGACTTGGTACATTTGCCCAGTGCATGATGGGGTGGTGGTCTGTGGCCGAATGCCCAGCCCACTAAGTCTCTGTCTCCAGGACTCCTTTCCAGATTTCACCATACAGCCATGGACAGGATTCCCAGACACAAGACACACATACAAGCACAGTTATACCCTAATCCTCATACCCACCACTACAAATTTGCACACCTACTTGTTTACATACCCTTCCCCCCTGCATACACACATTCTTGCACCCTCATACATAGCACACACACACATACACACTGACACAGAGCCTCCTGATTGCTAACACATGGGCTGGGGGTTGAGCCAGCCTTTTGAAGCTGGGGGCCCCCAGGGGCAGGCTGTTCTCCCCCCTCCCCTTTCCTGTCTCAGCACTCAGGAAATGAAGTCAGAGGGCTGATCTAAACCAGGTCCTATAGCCCAGAGCCAGGACTGGGAAGGGTGAGCTGGAGGGATGGCCAAAAGATGGAAGGGAATAGGGGAGGAGAGCTTCAGGAGAATCCTGAGCCCCCTAGGTAGCCCTTCCTCATTTGGAGTTGGGGTAGATCTTAGAAAGCCAACAGCAGGCTTCTGGCCACTCTTAGGGAGAGCTCAATGACACTGGTCTCTCTCTGGACTCTTATGTGTCTGGCTGGGCTATGGACGCCATTCTTAGCAGCTCCTCATATTTCTGCCCTAAGGAAGAGGAGCTATAGCAAAGGGATCACAGGGACACATTGGCTTCTGGGGCTTTGGGGCTGTGGCCTCTGCCTTCAGAACAAAGAAGCATTGGACACCATGGGGGCTATTGTGCTGGTTGGCTAGAGGAAAAGCCCCCCTTTTTCCACTGGGATCCTCTCTCAGAGAATGGCACTGCCAAGGGGGCAAAGGAGCTTATACAAAACAGAGTGTGCGGAAACAGTCCAGAAGTTGGCCTGGGATCAACTCCCACCTCCCATGCACTCTTTCCCTCCCTCTCCCAACTTCACTCTTGTGCCCTAATAGCTCCCCTAAATCTCACCTCAGGTTGGCATTATCTTGAAGAAATTGAGCATATGGTGCCCTCTTGTGCCCACTTTGGGATATGCAAAAGCTGCCAAAGCAAAACCTTCAATTTAAAGCCAGGAACTGGCTGGATTAGGGAAAGGATCCCTCATGGGAAGCTTTCAGCATGAACCTAGGATTAACCCTCCATTATCTTAACTTTCTACTATTTCTTTCTCCATCTTTAGGAGAAGGAGAAGAAATATATGCTTCCTGTGGACAACTTGAAACTCCGAGATGTGGAAAAGGGCTTCATGTCCAGCAAACATATCTTTGCCCTCTTCAACACTGAACAGAGGTATCTAATGTCCTGTATCCCCAGGCACTCCTCTTCTTGGCACCTAGAAAATATCCCTCCAAGTCTTTCCTTCAAGGTGCACAGATTAATAAAATACGAATCAGAACATGATAAATGCATGGGAGATGTAAAGTGCTATGAAGCACTTTAGAGGAAGCATCATTCCCAGTTTGGCAGAGTAAAAAGGATTTTTCTGAATTTTTATTATTATTTTTTATTTCAATCGTATCTTATTTTTCCAATTACATGTGAAGATAGTTTTCAACACTCATTTTTGCAACATTTTAAGTTCTAATTTTTTTTCTCTCTCCCTCCCTTAACCTCTCTTTTCCCCAAGACAGCAAGCAGTTTGAAATAGGTTATACACGTACAATCATTTTAAACTGATTTCCATATTAGTCATGCAATGAAAGAAAAATCAGAACAAAACGGAAAATCCACCAGAAAAAAAAAAACAAACAAACAACAAAAAGGTGAAGATACTATGCTTCGATCCACAGTTAGGCCCTATAATTCTCTCTCTGGATGTGAATAGCATTTTTTATCCCAAGCCTATTGGAATTGTCTTGGATCACTCTATTGCTGAGAACTAAGTCATAATTGTCATTGTACAATGTCAGCTGTGTACAATGTTCTCCTGGTTCTGCTTATTTCACAATCAGTTCATATAAATCTTCCCAGGCTTTTCTGAATTCAGCCTGCACATCATTTTTTTATGATAGCTTCTTATTTTCAAAATACATGCAAAGATAGCTTTTAATATTGCAAAACCTTATGTTTCAGATTTTTCTCCTTCCCTTTCCTCCACTCCCTCCCCTAGCCAACAAATAATCTAATATGGGTTAAACATGTGCAGTTCTTCTAAACATATTTCCACATTTACAATGCTGCCCAAGAAAAATATGATTAAAAAGGAAAAAATGAGAAAGAAAAAATAAAGCACTGCTCATCATTTCTTAAAGAACAATAAAATTCCATTACATTCATATACCATAACTTATTCAGCCATTCCCCAATTAATGGGCATCCACTCCATTTCCAAATCCTTGCCATTGGATAGGAAGGATTGCAGATGGCTTCACAGAGGAAGCAGCATGTGCCTTTGGCATTGAAAGACACCCAGATACTGTGTTTTCTCTTTTGGATAGGACAGAGGATAAAAGTGGTGGTATCTTAGATCCAAGCAAGGAGACCTGAAGAGAAAATTGAAGCTGGGAGCTGGGAAGCCTGGGTCTCTTCTATTTACTATGTGCCGGGGTGGGGATGGGGTATCATTTCACAGAAATGTCTACAAGGATTACCGACAACTAGAGCTGGCCTGTGAAACTCAGGAGGAGGTGGACAGTTGGAAAGCATCTTTTCTGAGGGCTGGAGTGTACCCAGAGCGAGTTGGGGTGAGTGGAGGCATCGTAGGCAGGAAAAAGAGAGTTAGGATCCTGCCTCCTGATTGTATCATGTCAGGGACTCCAAGTGGGCTATCCTGTCATAGTAGATGGGAGATCCTATCTAGGAGGTACTTCTTAGCCCTTTGTCCTTTGGGCCAGAATCCTCTTGTTTAGTGGGGACCTGAGAGTCCCCACCTGCTCAAAGAATCAAATATCAAGAGATGACTCCCCTTTTTATCCTCCTGTCCCCTTCTTGCTTTCTGGCCAAGACCTGGGACCTATAAGGCGACAGAGCTACCCCTAGTGGCCCCAGAAATCCCAAGGTAGGAGTGGTGGGAGCCAGGGAAAAGCAGCCTGTTCCTCTCTGGTGAAAAAGAGAAGTGCCATCTCTCTACAACCTTCCCTCTTCCCTGAGTTTTGTTTTTTGTTACACCTTTTCTCTCCCAGACAGTAGTTTTCTGTTTCCTCTAATCTAGGAGCAGTTTGATGTGATCCCCCCTTCTCTCACAGCTACATATGCCCCATTCTGATGGCTTTTTATATTTTCTCTCATGAACTATCATTTCTAGCATTTACTCAGACATCTATTAGCTTTTCTAGCATTTTCTCAGACAAGCGTCCATCTCCCAGGCCACTACACTACTCTTCCCTCTCAGTGAGCCTCCCATCCTTTTCTGAGGTTTTTTGTTTGTTTGTTTGTTTGTTTGTTTCATGGACCTCATTGGCACTATGATGAAATCCAGACCTCTTCTCAGAATAATATTTTTAAATCATTGAGGAAAATGCTCAATTTAATTTGAGGTTTAGTAAAAATGAAGATGTAGGAAGTTTTTTCCCCCATCCAGGTTCCTAGATCACCCTGAACTTTCTCCCCAGATCCCTTGAAGGTCCATGGAGCCCAAGTTAAGAACCCCTTTAGATCTTTAGCCTCTACTTATTGCCACTCTCCTTGCCTGGGCCACTGAATCTCTTTCCCTTTGCTGTGTTTCTTTGTTTCTGCTGATGATATTGTGGTTTCCTGGGCTTTGGCATTGCTTCCTGATGGTCCCACAGGATAAAGAGAAAGTAAGTACTTCCATTCAATAAACAGCTCTTATTGCATAGGTACAAAGCTCTGCTAGGGGCTGAGTGTGGGTGGGATACAGAGTTCTTACAAGATGGGGTTCTTACCCCAAAGGAGTTAATGATCTGGAAGGAGTGATGAGAAATGTATTGAGATAAGTATGATAAAAATTAGAATATAAATTCATAAAGGGATTACAAGGTGCTATGAGATCAGATAAAAGAATAAATAAGGAAGAAATTCCTGGAAGAGATGGAATTTAAACTGAGCTTTGAAGTTTGCCCTGCTTGCTGAGGGAATGAGAAGGGGCTGAAAGATAAATGCAGCCTCAGCTTCTCCAAAGTGAGCCAGGGTGCATGACAGAGATTGCTCTAGGATAATGGACTTTCCTATCTTTCCCAGGCCAGTGAGACAGAAGAAAATGGCTCAGACAACTTCATGCACTCCATGGATCCCCAGTTAGAAAGACAGGTGGAGACCATCCGCAATCTGGTAGATTCCTACATGGCCATCGTGAACAAGACCATCCGTGACCTCATGCCCAAAACTATCATGCACCTCATGATAAACAACGTAAGTCAGCTATGAGTCCTGGCATTCCAGCCTAAAGAGGGTTTTATTGTGGAGTCATTTCAGTCATGTCTAACTCTCTGTGACTCCATTTGGGGTTTTCTTGGCAAGGATCTTGGTCTGCCATTTCCTTCTCCAGTTCATTTAACAGATGGGGAAAGGGATTCAGACGGGCCCAGGGTCGCACAGCTAGGTTTTTACACATATATTCCATATATATGTACATATGTAGGTGTGTATATGTATATATTTATATATTCTGCGATGCTGATGGTCGGGGCTTGCCCTGGAATCATAAGAGAAGGCTCTGAAAGGGGCATGGACCAGACCACCGAATGGCCCGGCCCTTTGGGCCCCATCCTCTGGGTCCCTGTCCCTTAGCAGTGTTCCTGTAGCTGCCCAGGCGGGTGTTTCCTTGCTGCGCTCTAGCTTCAGCTGTCTCTAGATCTTCCAGAGCTGGGTTTTATCTTTCCCGTGTTTCTCGGCTTTGTTTTAAAAGGACAAGGGTCAGCAAAGTGGGGTCCCTCGCCAAACTGCGCATCGCTGGCACAGGTCCCGGGCTCACTCTGCTAGTCTCTGAGGGCAGCATTTGAATTCAGGTCCGCTTAGCTGCTCCAGGGCGGCCCTGCCTTTCCTGGTAGATGAGAAAGGGGAGTCCGAGGGAGCGTGCCTGAGGCGCGGGGCGGGCCCTGCCCTGTCTCAGGGCTCTGGGGGCGCCTGTCCGCTTTCAGACCAAGGACTTCATCCACTCGGAGCTGCTGGCCAACCTGTACTCGTGCGGGGACCAGAACACGCTGATGGAGGAATCGGCCGAGCAGGCCCAGCGGAGAGATGAGATGCTGCGCATGTACCACGCGCTGAAAGAGGCCCTGGGCATCATCGGGGACATCAACACCACCACCATCAGCACGCCCATGCCCCCGCCCGTGGACGACTCCTGGCTGCAGGTGCAGAGTGTACCGGCCGGACGCAGGTACCAGGGGCGGGTCCGGCCGCCCCCTAACCCCGACCCACCCCGGGGCTGGAGGGAGGCGGGCTTTGGAGGCTCCCTGCTGGAGCCAGGGGGACGGGCTCACGCTGGGGGGCTGGGGGAGGAGCAAGGGGGGATCAGAGGCGGGGCTGGCAAGCGGAGGCACTAGGGCCAGTTCCGAGGCGCGTTTGCTCCGGGAGTGCGGTCATTCACCTTCCTGCTCCTTTTCTCTGTGTGTCCCAGCAGGTCCCCCACGTCCAGCCCCACCCCACAAAGGCGAGCCCCCGCCGTGCCCCCAGCCCGGCCCGGCTCCCGGGGCCCTGCTCCTGGGCCTCCGCCTGCTGGGTCCGCCCTGGGGGGAGCGCCCCCCGTGCCCTCCCGGCCGGGGGCTTCCCCTGACCCCTTCGGACCACCCCCTCAGGTGCCATCGAGGCCCAACCGCGCCCCCCCGGGGGTTCCCAGGTGAGCGGGGGGAGGGAACGTGCCTTGGGGTCCCCACCCTAGTGAATTCGGGACAGTGAGGGCAGAGTATCATTTCTGGAACTGCAGAGTCCTGCTGGGCAGTGATCCTGATGCACGGGGGAGCCCTTTGCACCCCGGGCAGCAGCTCCACCCCCAGAGGACAGGGAAGGTTGGGTCTCTTCCCCTCCCATACCTACAGGGTCTGAGGAGGGCAGTAGACTTCTCCAGTGGGCAGGAAGGAGGTGCCCAGGAATCCTGGGCCTAGGTTGGGGGACAGAGATGTAGTTAGAGGAGGAAAGCTGCTGGCCTCCTGAGGACTTAGTTTGCTGTCATCATTTTTAACCTCTAATAGAAGGGCCCTAGAGGAGGGGGAGGGGCGTTGCCTGCCTGGCAAGGGCTCAGTCAGGGCTGTTCTATGCCTTCATCCCTGGGTGGCAAGCTGAGGCCCACCAGGCCTTGTGATAACTCAGTGGGCTATGGCCCTGGGGTCTTGGGTGCATGGCACTTCCTCTACTACCTCCACTCATTTCTGCACTCCTCCCTTTGCCCAGTTCTTCTCTCTTTTCTCTGCAAGCTGATCTTCTCATTCCTTTCTCTCCTCCCTTCCCCCACTGTTGGTTTATACCCTGCCACCTGGGCCTATCCCCATCCCTCTGTGGATGAGGGGGGACACTGGGAGCCGGGCACCCCTTAGGGCTGCCTTGTGCTTCCTGCCTTGGATCAGGGCTATCTTCATTCCAGCCCTCTGAGGCACCCTGAAAAGCTCCCGCCTCCTCCCTGTGTATGGAATGGTGACTTCAGTCTGAAGTCGGGCCTACTGAGGGAATGCTTCCCCATTCCCCCCAGGAAGGATGCTGCCCCTCCTGTACCCCCCCTCCCCTAGTGCCCTTGAGGCTTGTCAGCTGTTCCCATGACCATCTCTGTTCCAACCCCCGGCCTGCCTTTGGGTCCCTAGAGCAAAGGCCGTGGCTGTGTGCAGTGGGGAAGGTATGTGGTGCTTGTGTGGGCGTGCACACGCGAGTGTACGAGAGAATGTGGAGAGCGTGTTTTCATGTGGAGGTCTGGGAAACAGGATGCTTGGCTTGTTCTTCTTCAGACGGGCCTTAGAGCATCCTGGCAACACCTTTTCCTTACCCCTACTCCAGCATGTCCTATACATAGGGAAAGAGGATTCAAATCCTTTTACATCTCCCTATCTCAGACCTCTTTTTCCTAAGGCAGGCCCTCCCGAAATCTAATTTGTCTGATTTCTTTTGGTTCTGTTCACTGTAAAGAACCAAAATTAGATCAGCGTCATTGAGCTGTAGTTTGGAAGGCTGGATGGAGAACAATAGCTTGTCTGTGCCCCACCAGGAGCTCAGGAGCTAATAATTATTATTTACAACAATAATAATTATTAGCTCATCTAGGCCAACCCCCTTATTTTATAGATGAGGAAATTGAGACCAAGAGAGGTGAAAGGACTGGCCAGTGATGGAGATGGAATTCAAATCCAGGTCTCCTGATCCCAAATCTAAATACTTTTCCTTCTGTTCCATGAGGCTTAGTTGAAGTCAGAGAGTGAGTCATTTTTTTTACTTTGATCCCATGAAGACCAAAGGACAGGTGGGGTGAGACTTCCTACAGTCAGAAAGGGCTGCAGAACAAGCCTCAGGGCAGTGTTGTGGGCCAGGTTGTTTCTCTTAAGTGTCAAGAATGAATTGTATTTTGACCACAGTCCCTGCTCTCAAATAGCTCACAGTGTGGCTAAGACATATTTAACAATTAGAGGTCAATTAAGAGCTAAACAGTGTGGTCCGGACCAGAAGTACTATAGGAATTCAGAGAAAGGAGAGATTTGAGGGGGCTGAAGGAAAGTCTTCAAAGAGGTAGGATTTGAAGTAGACCTTAAAGGATTATGAGGGGAGAAAGAAGAGGAAGAGGATGGAACAAAGAAGAGTGGAAGAATAACTACGGTAGGGTTATTGGAGCTTTGTTTTCACTAATTAAAAAGCAAAATTTAATTTTAAAAAATGAAAAAAATTTTAAACAAATTTAGAGGGCACTGACAGCCACATACAGATGTATTTCTCCTCCTGTTCAGCTGCAATGGCCAGCCCTTCAGTAGTATAGAAAACCCTTAGTGTCCTGGAGCCCACTTTCTTCCCCTTGGAAGCTGTACCTTGTTCTCCCTCCCTCCCCTCTCCCCAGCTCTTACCCCATTAGAAACCAGACCTTCAGAATTATAGGCACTTCATACTGTGCTAGGACAAGTTTCCTCCCACATGCAAAACATTGCTAGTCAGGGTTCTGAGAATGAGGTTGGGGAAGTCCTGATTAGACAAAGACACAAAGACAGAAATAAGCAGGGGATGTGTGGGGGACAGTGAAAAAAAACTAGTCTCTCCAGAGCAGAGGGAAGAGTGAGTGTGGATTTACAAAAGGTCACTCTTTCAGGATTTGGAGCAGGTCTATTTCCTATTGTCCTCTGGGAGGGTACATCTTTATACAGAGGGCATGGGGCCATGCAAGTCTAGCCAGATATGGCACCTCCAGAAAGGCCCCTTTCAGAAGTCTGAACCTGTAGCTTGGTAGCCTCTGGCCAGGGAGCCTGGAGCTGGACATCGTTTCTGGTGGGAGAGTAGTACTCCTGTCCCTGTGCCCTGAACTGCCCCACGAAGGCTTCCTACATTGAGTAGGCACTGGGGAACAAAAAGAGTGGTTCTGGGGAGTCTGTAACAGCTCAGGCCCTGGGGCTGGGGCTTAGGGTGCGTGTCCCTCTGTGAGCACGCCTGTGGAGCGATTGCACATGCTCTCTGGGTGCCTGCCGCTCCTGGAAGGGCAAGCTTCTTTGTTGTGAGTAGGCCCACACGTGCTCCTGTGTATCTGCTGGGTGGATGCATGTCTAGGCCCCCTGCTGCACGTGCAGGCTAGTGAGAGCAAAGTAAGGGCTGGGGGGGGGGGGAGTACCTGGTGTTCCTGCGGGCCTCTGTGTCAGTGTGTGCATGCGGGCCTCGGTGCATGTGTGTGCACGTGTGTTGCGCGCGTGTGTGTCTCCCCCTGCCAACAGCCCAGCCTGGCCCCTTGCACTGATCAATGTGAACTGCCCTGTTGATTTCGTGTTGTCTTTCAGAATCACTATCAGTGACCCCTGAGGACACCCGCCACGGTAGGTGCTGGTCTCCCCAGCCTGCTCTGCATGAATCAGTGTGTCCCATCCTCTGCCCCCGACTCTTGCCAGCTCCCTGCCTTGGGAGGGGGCAGCCACAGAGGGCCAGGCTCCTAGCTCCAAACAGATGTCCTACCTAGTCCCTCCTCCAGCTCCAGATCTCCTCTTCTCTGTACCCTCCTGGCCCTCTATGGGCAGCCCCTCATCACCTCTGACTCATTCTCACCTTTCTCAGCTGTTTGCCCACTTTCTGGTCTCAAAGCTTTGGTGCCATGCCCAGGGCAGGCAGGGCAGGCAGGCACCCCCTTAGCTGTTTGGGAAGCTGTCGAGGCCAGCATAAGCTCTGTGCTTAGGGATCCCTCCTGAAGGGTCTTTCTGGGTCAGAGGCCAGAGTGTTGGAAGAGTGTGATGGGGGCACAATCCCAATAGCTGAGAAGTTGTTTGAGGTTGGGTTTCTGGGGAAAGCTTGATTCTCTTTGGCTTGGCTCTGAGATGGAGACTTACCTCTCCACCCTCATTTCAGTATCCTTAGATCTAGAATAGCAAAGTACCCAGCAAAGAAAAGCCTGTGACCTGCCTGGGCTCATTTCTAGCATATACTCTTGGCTCCCACTGCATTAAGCATTTGAGCAGTGGCTCAGGAAGACAGCAGCAACCTGAGGTGGTGGGTGATTAAAAGGCCGGGAGGTTGATACAGAAGCATTACTAGCAGCCCAGGTATTCCCATGCCATTCTCCTGGTCCCTGGGAGGCTGCCTCTGGGATTCACATTAATCTAATTATCACTTGGACAAACATGGTAGGGGTGAGGCCCATGGTATGAATCACTATAGGCTCGGTGCTCCCTTATACCATCTGTACTCCCCAATCCCAGCCTTCGGGATTGAAAAAGATGATTATGTTGGAGACCCAAATATTCTCCCTAGCTGTTGTAATTTTATAGAGCTTCTCATGCCCTTAATCCAGTGCATTTGGGCTTGTTTTGTGTCTGTTGCTCCAACAGACTGGTATCTCTTCTGCCAGTGATTAGCCGGGCATATGCTACCAAACCAAGGGCAGCTTTCAGAGCCTGGTATGGTACTGTGTATACCTCAGGCACAGCTACATTTTTTCAGGTTGCCACAGGACAATCAGAATTCTGCCTGGGTACCCTGTGGGATTACCAGCAGTAGCCTGAGCTTGGGGGCTCTGCCTAATGACCTGGCCTGGGAATTTTCCTGGCTGCCTCCAGATGTCTCAACTTGGGCTTCTGGGCAATGCCCAGCCTAAAATGCAACAGCTCAGAGCACCAGTAACCTCTCCTACATATCTGTGCCCCACTGACTTTTAACTCTGCTTCTCCCCAGCAGGAAGGGCCCGGCCTCACCTACGCGACCTGCTGTCCCCCGACCGGCTGAGCCTCCCCTCTTAGACTTATAACCTTAAGGCCTATAGGCCACTGGCACCCATTGCATGATCACACTAAGGAAGGAACCTTTAGGTTCTCTGACCCTACCAAGGAGGCTGTCATTGGCTGAGGCTGGCAGATACATCCTCAGCTGCCTGCCCCTGGAGCCTCATCTTTTAGACTTAACCCTCTTCATCCAGTGTTTTCCAAGCTTTAAATCTCCACTTCCAGCCGGATGCTGGGTGGGTTTTAGGAATTATGGAGCTGTTTTAAACAGGGATGGATTCTAGGAACTCTCTGGGCTCCTTCAGGGCAAGCAGGATTAGGTCTGGGACTGTGGGGGTATAGGAAGCAGAGCATGTGATTAGAGCTTCAGGTGTGGCACCTTGGGTGCAGTGAGTGTGAGATGGAGAGTGTATGGATGTGTGAGGAAATGTTGGCTCTTTGGTGGGGAGGGTAGAATCCAACTAGCCTCCCCTCCCACATCCCTGCCAAAGCCCAGATTCTTTAATTCTGGGTGCCCCTTCCCTCTCCATTCTAATGCTTCTTCTCCTTTCTCCTTTACAATCCAGTTCCCTTTCTGTTCTACACAGCTGCTATAGACGGTGGGGTGGGAAAAGGTTTGGTCACATCAATGGTTTTCCTGCCTTATCAGTTTTCTTCCCCTCCTTTTCTCTCTTCAACTGCCAGCCGAGCGGGTCAGGCAAGTCCATCCCGTCCGGAGAGTCCTAGACCCCCCTTCGACCTATAACCTACTCCTCGGTGACACCCTGTCCCTAACCTTCTTACTGCTGTTCTGTGACTGATGGTGGCTACCCTCCCAAACTTCATGACTTGGTCTGTCATAGTTGTGAGCTGACATATATCCAGGTGTGACATTAATGAAAACCTGTGCTCAAAAAATGCCCTTTGTGGTCTCTCTCCTACCCAGAACTTCTATAAATATTTAGAAAAACACACATACATATATATATAATACATATATATGTATATATAATATATATATATATATAGGAACACAACCTTGCTCAGTTGGAAGTCAAACCATCTGCCGTCCATGTGGTTTTGTTGCCCAAGTAGGGGATGTTGTTGCTTTGGATTCCCCACCCCAAAGTGTTCCATCTGCCTGGATGTTTCTTGAGCCTCACTGTCTCACCTATGCCTGGGACAGCAAGGTACTCCCCCTTCCTGTGGATGTGTGGGTGCCGTACCAGTGACTACTACAGTTCTGTCACTTCTATCTGTTGCGCTGTCTCCTGGCTGAGAATAAAACTCATTTCTGTATGACACCAAACTTGCCTTGGTTGGGCTGTTTGTTATGTCTTGTCAATTAAGGGATCGGGATCAAAGGAGAAAAGGAAAAAGTAAGGTAGCACTAGGTGCTGACTTGGGAAAAAGACTGGGCTCTCATCTTCTCATCCAACAGATGTGAAGTGTTGTGCTCCAAAACAGCAAGTTCATCTATCAAGGAGTGAATGAGAAGTTCTTCCAATCTAGACTTAAAAGAATTCTGACTCCAGGCTTTTTTAAAGAATCAGAGACTAGCATGATATAGCTGTAGAACCATAAAACAATGAATAGAAAAAGACTTTGGCATGGAGTCAAAAAGCTTGGGTTCTGGCTCTACCACTGACTTGTTGTGGAACCTGGGCTTGGGGGTGTCACTTTCTCCTACAAAATGATGGGAACTGGACTAGAAGATTTCTAAAGCCCTCCTAACTCTACTATTTCCTAATTGAAGGCCTTTTCTGGTCCAAGGGGTTTTAAGCTAGGCCTCTGGCAAGGATGGATTCAGACTGGATGAAAGGCACATGTAATACACACATTTCATGAAAATGTGGCCCAGGAAATTTTTTTTAAAGATTTACAGAATGGAATGAATCCAATAACAAAGGACAATTTGTCAAACTAAAGAAACAGAAATTTAGTTATAAAAATTAACTAAAATTTATTTAAAAATACAAATTTAAAGAATGATATGATATCCCACTTTTTGGGGGAGACATTAAGTTGTGCCTCAGGCACACATTGTATCCATGCCACCTACCTCATAAGACAGTAGACATATCATGCCAGAATAACTTCTGTCTGATGGCTAGTACCCAGAAAAGACCCACCATAGCAAAGTAGTGGGTAAAGTTTAGACAGTAATAGGGCAAAGAGGAGAGCAGCAGGATGCCTCAGGTTATTTGAGGTGGATGGAATGACGGATAGAACAGCTAAGTTCATAATAAGCACACCCTAGGAATGGCATGGTCAACTAGAAGACCTAATGACAAACTAGACTAGGAGTCACAGGGCAAGAAGACACAGGACTGACAACATTGGCTGAATTCATTTATTCCGAAAGAGAAAAGCAAAAGAAACGAGTCGAATCACCCAGGAACTAGTTTTTTTAGAACCCCGTCACCTCTTCCTTTCCCTGTATTATGCCACCAATAAATAGTTTCCCTATTCCCCCAAATAATTATTAGAACATTGCTCCATAGTAAATCTTTCCTGCTTCAACTCTATCATACAGGATGGTAGCCTGTTCAGGGGTGTCTGCCCTCTGTTGGCCCACCCCCCCAGAATATACAAAATGTTACACAGATACAGTATGTACACTCAAGGGTCATAAAGCTTGCTCCTTTGCTCAATGGAGTCCCTGCCCGCTTTGCTGCCCCATCCCATTACCCACTGCAAGCCTTGCTTACCCTGATGCCCACCAAAAGTGCCACTCCCAGCCCCAAGATGAGATGCCAACTTGGATAAGCTGGTGCTTTTTTGCCCCACACCCACCAAGTACCCCCAGCCACTCCCTATCCCCCAGAGAGGTAAGCCAAGCCCCAGGCCTTCCAAACAAACTGCCTTTATTCAGCCACTTGCTCTGTTTTGGCTGGAACGAAATAAGACTCAGGCCTAGGGAAGGATAAACAGCCCTGTGGGGTGGGCATCGAGGGGCCTCACGCTAACCTGTGCACCTTCCCCACTCCAGATGCCAGGGATGGAGAAGGGGAGCATCATTCCCTTGAATCCACCTAGCTATTCTAGAGTTGGAGATGGGGGGGAACAAAAGGTCCTGCTGCCCTTGGCTTAGGGTCCAGTCCATTTCCTCCTATCACCCCACTGTTAGATCACCATGATCTTGACCTCATCATTCTCATCAGCTCGGTAGAAGAAGGGGATACAAGGGTTTTCTCCTAAGCCCCCTGCCCGATCCCTGGGATTCTGGATCTCCCGCAACAACTGCATGATCTGTTGGGCTGTGGGATCATCTGGGCGAGGTTGGCTCAAGGGGGGCTCACTCACAGCAGACACAAGCTCCGTCTCATCTGCCAGGCTCACTTCCCGGAGGCCTGGGAGAGACAGAGTTTTAAGACATTTTGGCAGCCTGTAACTCA
>JAJPUD010022361.1:0-21545 GCA_023553655.1 Myrmecobius fasciatus | reverse complement strand
TCAGTTTCCAGTTTCTAGCCACTACAAAAAGGGCTGCCACAAACATTTTTGCACATGTGGGTCCCTTTCCTTCTTTTAAGATCTCTTTGGGATATAGGCCCAATAGAAACACTGCTGGGTCAAAGGGTATGTACAGTTTGATAACTTTTTGAGCATAGTTCCAAATTGCTCTCCAGAATGGTTGGATCCATTCACAGCTCCACCAATAATGTATCAGTGTTCCAGTTTTCCAACATCCCCTCCAACATTTATCATTATTTTTCCCTGTCATCTTAGCCAATCTGACAGGTGTATAGTGGTATCTCAGAGTTGTCTTAATTTGCATTTCTCTGATCAATAGTGATTTATAGCACCTTTTAATATGACTAGAAATAGTTTCAATTTCTTCATCTGAAAATTGTCTGCTTATGTCCTTTGACCATTTATCAATTGGAGAATGGCTTGTATTACAAATTAAAAAAAATAAATGTTTTATTCTTTTAAACATATTTCCATATTTATCATGTTGGGCAAAAAAATCAGACCAAACAGGAAAAAAAATAAGAAAGACAAACAAAAAAGATGAAAATATTATGCTTTGATCCACATTTAATCTCCATAGTTCTCTTTCTGTATGTGATTGGCATTTTCCATCCCAAGCCTATTGGAATTGCCTTGAATCCTCACATTGTTGAGAAAAGTCACATCCATCACAACTGATCATCACATAATCTTGTTACTGTGTACACTGTTCTCCTGGTTGTACTCACTTCACTCAGCATCAGTTCATATAGACTTTTTCAGGCTTTTCTGAAATGAGCTTGCTCATCTTTTCTTATAGAATAATATTCATTACCTTCACATGCTATAACTTATTCAGCCATTCCTCACCTGATGGGAATCCACTCAATTTCTAGTTCCTTGCCACTACAAAAAAGAGCTGCCACAAACATTTTTGTACATGTGGGTCCTTTCCCCTTTTTTATGATCTCTTTAGTATACAGACTTAGGAGTGAGACTGTTGGATCAAAGAGTATTCACAGTTTTATAGCCCATTAAGCATAGTTCCAAATTTCTCTCCAGAATGGCTGAATCATTTCACAACTCTACCTCCACCAACAATGTATTAGTATTCCAGTTTTCCCACATACCCTCCAATATTTATCATTATCTTTTCCTATCATGTTAGCCAATTTAAGAGTGGAGACAAAAGTTGTAACCAGGTTCTTAGGATAGAAGTATGAAGACACAAAAGCAGCTTAAAAAAAACAAAGCTGAAAATCTTAAAACACATAAATTTCAGCTGCAAGTCACACAGATGCTATTATCTTCTTTAATGTCATTTCTATTGATAAAACCACATCTGTTTTGACTTGAGCTATTTCATGGCATCAACAACTAGAGTAATAAGACCTCTGTTTTCCAAGTTAGGTAGGTACAGAATTAATGTGTAGGGGGACAGCACTGTTGGCGTTGTGGCTATTAGGCTTGCCTGCCAGTCAGTAGCAGTTCTTCAGCAGTTTGAATTGGTGAGAAGAGTGGACCCCTTTTTCACAAGAAGAGTTATTTGGTGCTAATTAAAAAAATAGAAAAATTGATTAGTGGATACACACCTGTCAGATTGGCTAAAATGACAGGAAAAGATAATGACGAATGTTGGGGGGGATGTGGGAAGGCTGGGACACTGATGCATTGTTGGTGGAACTGTGAACAGATCCAGCCATTCTGGAGAGCAATTTGGAATTATGTTCAAAAAGTTATCAAACTGTGCATACCCTTTGACCCTGAAGCGTTTCTATTGGGCTTATATCTTAAAGAAATCATAAAGGAAGGAAAGGGCCCCATATGTGCAAGAATGTTTGTGGCAGCCCTTTTTGTAGTGGCTAGAAACTGGAAACTGAATGGATGCCCATCAATTGGAGAATGGCTGAACAAATTATGGTATATGAATGTTATGGAATATTATTGTTCTGTGAGAAACGACCAGCAGGATGATTTCAGAGAGGCCTGGAGAGACTTGCATGAACGATGCTGAGCAAAATGAGCAGAACCAGAAGATCATTATTCGTGGCAACAACAATACTATATGATGATCAATTCTGAGGGACATGGTTCTCTTCAACAATGATGTGATTCAAACCAGTTCCTATTGTTCAGCAATGAAGATAGTCATATACATCCAGAGAGAGGCCTGAGGGAACTGAGTGTGGACCACAATACAGCATTTTAACGCTTTCTGTGAATATTTCCTTGCATTTTGTTTTCCTTCTTAGGTTGTTTTTTTTTTTTTTTCTCTCTTTCTAGATCTTATGTTTCTTGTGCAGTAAGATAACTGTATAGATATGTATACATATATTGGATTTCTCATATAATTTAACATATTTAGCATGTATTAGATTACCTGTCATCTAGGGGTGGGGAGTGAGGAGAGGAGGGGAATAGCTTGGAACAAAACAAAAAGTTTTGCAAAGGTCAATGTAGAAAAATCACTCATATGTTCTGTAAATAAAAAGCTTTTAATTAAAAAAAAGACTATATGACGATCAATTCTGATGGACATGGTTCTCTTCAACAATGAGATGTTTCAAACCAGTTCCAGTTGTTCAGTGCTGAAGAAAGCCATATAAACCCAGGGAGAAGTCTGTGGGAACTGAGTGTGGACCACAACATAGCATTTTCATGCTTTCTGTTGATGTTTGCTTGCATTTTGTTTTCCTTCTCAGGTTTTTTTTTGTTTGTTTGTTTGTTTTCTGTCTAGATCTGATTTTTCTTGTGCAGCAAGATAATTGTATAAATATGTATTTATTGGATTTATCATATATTTTAACATATTTAACATGTATTGTGGACTAGTTGGCAGCTAGGGGAGGACTTGGGAGGGAAGGAGGGAAAAATTTGTAACAGAAAGCTTTGCAAGGATCAGTGTTGAAAAATTCCCCATGCATATGTTTTGTAATAAAAAGCTTTAATTAAAACACAAAGAATTTTAAGAGAAATAAATAATATATATTTCTCATTGGAATGGCTGGAGAATATGGGGAGGGAAATAGCAGTCAAATTTTAGTCAAAGAAGGGTTAGAGTTGATTTTAAAAGGCAGAATAAATAATTTTGATTACATGAAATTGAAAAATTTTTGCATGAACAAAATGAATATAACTAGGATAAGAAGGGAAGCAATTGAATGGGGGAAAAATATTTGTATCATATTTCTCAGATAAGGATCTGATATCTAAGGTATTTAGGCAGTTATCACAACTATGTAAGACAAAAACTCAGCCTGTAAGGAATAATTACAATTCAAAGGATTTGAACAAACAGTTTTTAAAAAGAGAAATTACAAGGGCAGCCAGGTGTCACAGTGGATAGAGCACCACCCCCTGAA
Source organism: Myrmecobius fasciatus (assembly GCA_023553655.1). Taxonomy (NCBI): domain Eukaryota; kingdom Metazoa; phylum Chordata; class Mammalia; order Dasyuromorphia; family Myrmecobiidae; genus Myrmecobius; species Myrmecobius fasciatus. Next base: position 18,183 of record JAJPUD010022361.1, on the reverse strand, counting down.
GTCAGGAGGTCCTGAGTTCAAATCTGGTATCAAGACACTTAACATTTCCTAGCTGTGTGACCCTGGCCTCAGCAAAAAAAAAAAAAAAAAAAAAAAAAGAGAGAGAGAGTAAGAAATTACAAACTATTAACAAAAATTTTTAAATGTTAAAAGAGAAATTTTTCTTATTATTAAGAGAAATGCGAATCAAAACAACTCTGAAATTTACTTTATATCCAGAGCACTTCTAAAGATGTCAAAAGGTGGTAATATTCAATACTGAAGGAAGAATGAGCATATTAATATGTTGTTGGTAGAATTATGTTTTGGTACACCATTTTAGAAAATACTTTGGAATTGTGTGAAAAAGTGACTAAAATGTATATTCTGCACTCTGATGCAGAGATTCTACTGCCACAATGACATCAATAACAAAAAAAACAAACAAACAAAACTCCATTTATACCAAAATAGATGTAGTAATACTTTTTTAGAATAGTAAAGTATTGAAAACAAAGTGGTTATCATTGATTGGGGGATGACCAAATAAGTTCTGGTACATTAATGTAACAGAATATTATTGTGCTTACCAGAAAAGATTGCTAAAAAAAATAAAGAGATTATGGGAAGAAATGAACTAATACAAAGTAAAGTAGACAGAATCAGGAAAACAGTAAAAACAATAATTTCTACAATGTAAATAGAAAGAATACTAATTGAAATTGGAGGATGAAAAATTGTCATGACCAAGCTTGGTTCCATAGAAGAAATATGAGAAAGCACCTTGCCTCACTTCATAATCCCCAGAGCTGGGAATATGGATGTGAAACACTGAATATAATATTAGATTTTTTCATTCTTTTTGCAAATTTTGTTCAACTGATTTTTTAATTGTTGCAAGACATGGTTCTCTGTGATCTGTGGAAGAAGGCATACATTGGAAAATGTAGGTGAAATAAAAACAAAATATATCAACTTTTTAAAAAAGAGACAATGAAATCTTTTTTTTTTGTTGTTGTTGTATGTGAAAAGAGCTCCAGTCTATTATGCCACACTGCCTTGTTGATATATAGTTTTGCAAGCGTGATCAGCGCGTGAACAGTAGGCCATCCCCAATCACCATTAAGAGAAGCAGCTCGCGGGCATGGTATCTGCCAATGGGAGGAGAGCTGACCCAGCCAAGGCAACAACCCGCTCACAGGTGAGAGGCCCTGTCAAGACATCCCTGCTCATGAGCAACTAGCTGTGACCCTCAGGTTCTACCCATTCCCATGCCATGCACCAGTGGTCCTTGCTCAACAAGGGCATTTCTGCAACGTGGCAGAAAACCTATTGTGCACCACAGGTCAAGGTGGTCTCTGTACTCCCTCACAGCAGGGTCCCATGCCCTAGAAATTCCCCCTTTTTATCTTTTTTAGATAAAAAGTTTCTTGAGCTGCAACCTCTGAAAAGATGGTGGAGAAAGATCTATAAAGACACCCTAATATTACAGGATAACACAAAGCAATAGCAACATCACAACACACAGGGCAATCCATGATTCTAATTTTAACCACCAAGAAGAGGTATTGTCAAACCAATGTTTGATTTTTTTTTCAACAATTTTATTTGGATTCAAATTTTTTCTGAGAAGCTTTCTCTATGTCAGATGCTAGTTTATATAAACTTTCTATGTCACTTTCTTTTTTTATTAAAACTTTTTATTTGCAAAACATATGTATGGGTAATTCTCCCAACCTTTATATGCACTGATAGCCTGGGTCCCCAGAGAAGACTACTACTACTTCTCTCAAAATTTTAGAATATCTTGAGGGAGAGTTGTGTTTCTAGGGCTATTGCTCATAAGTACCTATCAGTGTGCTTCTCCACAGCATAATCAATTAGCCATACTTAATTAACATTTAGAATTGAGTATTTTATGAAAGTGATTTAAGAATAGTAGGTATAAAATATCTTACCCCACTCTCAAAGTCTGTGATACCTTTCTCTCACCAGCATATTCAAATTCAGCCTATAAACATTAATTGAGCACCTATTATATGCCAGGTATTGTGCTAAGTGCTTAGGATATAAGGGGGGGAAAAGGAGGTTTAAAAAGCAGCATGATGATACCACATCTCATTTACATATGCCTTATGACTAAAGAAAGTAAAACTAAGAACATGAGAAAACATATAAACACTTAGAGACAGAAGTGCGATTGAAAAAGGCCTGTGTGTTTGGAACTATGCCCAAAAGGCTATAAAACCATGCATACCCTTTGACCTAGCAATAGAACAACTAGATCTGTATCCCAGAGAAATATAAACAAAATGGAAACGGACCTATATGTACAAAAAATATTTATAGCACCTTTTCTTAGTAATGGCAATGAATGGGAAATTGAAAGGATGTCCATCAATTGGGGAATGTTAAACAAGTTATACCATTATGATAAAATATTACTGTGTTATAAGAAATGATGAACAGGATGTTCTCCTAAAAACCTGGAAAGATTTACATGAACTGATATATAGTAAAAGCAATATTATACAATGAAGAATTTCGAATGACTTTCGGCAATACAGTGATCTCAGACAATTCTGAAGTAATTAAGAAGAAAAATGTTATCCATCCCCAAGGAAAGAACTGATAAAATCTCAATGCAAATCAAAACATACTTTTTCTTTATTTTTTTTGGTATTTTTTTGTTTCTGTTTTCCTTCACAACATGACTATCATGAAAATATATTTTGCATGACTGCATGTATATAATATATATCAAATTGCTTACCTTCTCAATGAGAGGAGAAAGGAAAGGATTTAGAACTCAAAAATGTAAAAAAAAATCTTAAAAATTGTTTTTATGTGCAATTGGGAAGAAATATTAATTAAAAAAGGAAAAAGGTTTGATAGGAGAAATGTGGGGATTTGTGACTTTTTTTAAGTAAAAAGTGACTCATTGGGAGTCAAAATGCTTTCACTGAAACCATTGAACTTCAACTTCTATAGAAATCAAGTGGTAGAAGGCAAGAGAAGGCAACAGCAGCAGCATCATAGGAAAAAGAACCCCCAAAGAAGGAAAGAGACAGCATGAGTCTAAAAACTGTTCTTTGAAACCATGGCATTTTAACAGTCAGCTGGGAGAAGGCCTTAGCTGGCTGATTCTTGATTGGTTTGGAGAGATCTGATTTAATTGACTTAGAACTCTAGTCCCTTTAGTACTTCCAGTCAGAGAACCTGAGCTTGGGTGGCTGTGAGCTCCATTTTGATTAGACAGCAGTGTACTGGTGTGTGAATAATGGGTAGGCTTATATAAACATTTCAGAGATGGCAATTCTCTGGCTTAAAAAGAGCTGCTATTTACAGTGAGCTAACACTTTCTCAATGCTTTTTTTTTTTTTTTTGGCTGAGGCAATTGGGGTTAAGTGATTTACTCAGGGTCACACAACTAGGAAGTGTTAAGTGTCTGAGACTAAATTTGAACTCAGGTCCTCCTGACTTCAGGTCTGGTGCTCTATCTACTGCGCCACCTAGCTGTTCCTTTCTCAATGCTTTTTAAGGGTTATATATAGTTGAAAGAGTTTATAAAAAGCAATGGTCGTCAAAACTATTTGGTACTGGCTAAGAAATGGAGTAGTCAATCAGTGGAATAGGTTAGGTTCACAAGACACAATAATCAATGACTACAGTAATCTAGTCTTTGATAAATCCAAAGATCCCAGCTTCTGGGATAAGAATTTACTATTTGACAAAAATTTCTGGGAAAATTGGAAATTAGTATGGCAGAAACTTGGCATGGACCCATACCTATCACTCTAACAAAATAAGATCGAAATGGGTTCATGATTTAGACATAACACATGATACTATAAGCAAATCAGAAGAACAAAGGATAGTCTACCTCTCAGATCTGTGGAGAAGGAAGGAATTTATGGCCAAAGAAGAACTAGAGAACATTATGGAATGCAAAATGGATAATTTTGATTATATTAAGTTAAAAAGTTTTTATACAAACAAAACCAAGGCAGGCAAGATTAGAAGGGAAGCAATAAAATGGGGAAAATTTTTTATATACAAGGGTTCTGATAAAGATCTTATTTCTATGTATTTCTAAAAATACATAGAAAATTGACTCAAATTTATAAGAATTCAAGCCATTCTCCAATTGAAAGATTGTCAAAAGATATGAATAGACAATTTTCAGATGAAGAAATTAAAATGGAAATATGTTCTAAATCACTATTGATAGAAAAATGCAAATTAAGACAACTCTGAGATACCACTACACACCTGTCAGATTGGCTAAGATGACAGGAAAAGATAATGATGAATATTGGAAAGGATATGGGAAAACTGGGGCAGTAATACCTTGTTGTTGGGCCAATCATAGCTCCACCCCCAAGATTTTGTGGCTCATTATTTAAGTTTTGATGATTTTAGAATAACTGTGTATATAGCAATTGTTTTTTGTTGTAGCTAGAAACTCTGAATATCTTCCCCTTCCAGACTGATATCTTTCTGATGGTAATTTGGACCATCTTTGGTCTTAATTCTTATCCAGCCTTGGATGTGGCCTCAGACACATTGAGACTTGGAAAAGACCCTAATTTAGAAAATTAAATTAGAAAGGTCACCTACTTCGTCCTGGGGCATGGCTAGTAGTCTTGGCCTATCTTGTCACTGGACTCTGACTCTGGAGAAAGTGAGCTTGAAAACTTTGTGCAACTTTGCTAGGCTTAGATTTAATTCATGCGCAAGTCAAGACATTTCCTTTGTGATGTTATTGGTCTTCTTTGAGAAACAAAGGATGGAACAATAACATTTCATCTTGAGTCCCAGCTATCCCAAATAGTAGTATGGTCCCTGGAAATATCTCCCCTTGGACATTATGGAATAAGCATCATCCTCAAAACAGCTCTAAAGGGAGATTCTCCTAGTAGATCTGGTTTTCTAATTCCAAGTTACTTGCAGAGATTCTTAGGAAATTCTGCTAAAATTCTGCCAGTAATACAATATAATTGTAGAGTACAATACTCTATTCAATTTAGTACAACCTCACAAATTTCTTTTCCAGAAATTAGCTGATATGGTAAAAAGTAACTCAAATCATATAGATCTAACACTACTAACAAAGATCTATAAGAACATCAAATTAGGAAGTCATAATTCACCTGAAATTCAGAGAATTTTAGTTTTTACATACCACTTGCTGTTTTTCTATCTTTACCTAAGCCCTGTATCTGATATGAACATTGTCATCAACAATCTATCTAAAATTAATTTTTTTACATTACAGTAGCATTTATTGAATGAAAAATACATGACAAAACTATTATGAATACATCAAAAGTTCAACCCATCTACATACATTTAAAATAATAATAAATATGCGTCCAATGGAATTAAGTGAAAATTGCAATGACAGTGCTTTGTGCTATGGGTCAATGGAACTCTAGCAATAAACTCCCTGGTTCCCAAGAATTCATAGTCAAAGGTTTTCTTAATAGCACTTAAATTGCCTTCTCTTTTGTTGTTATAGATCTTGTTTTCTTTTCAATGGCTATTTGGCTTGATCAGGTTTCACTAATGATTTACCTGCCTCTTTGTGATTGGACCCTCCAGATTAAGTTTAACCCTCACACAGTCCTTATGGTTTCATCAGATGACCTGACTGTTCTGGCTGCTTTCATGCTTGAATCATCCACTTGAAGGTTTTCTTTTCTTTTCTTTTCTTTTTTTAAAGCTTAATTTTTTTTTTTTAAAATATGAGGGACTGACTTGACCCCTTATGTCTCATGATTATCAGGAGACTTCAGAATAATAAAATAATTTCACTTTCTTTGCAATTATAAATGCAATTTATATATAAAATCCTTAATCTAATTTTGAAAACTTATTACTAAGTCTACTCAAGGCCTATATGTACTATATTATTCCAAATGTTCCAAAAATATTTGGAAACTAATCATATGTAGGCATGCATGTATTCTATTTCTTAGAGAAAATAGTTTGATATTAATGCTTTTTCAAAATTTACTACTCCAATTAATTGGAAAATTTTTACATCTTTGCCTTATTCCCCTCTTTTAATATTATCCTCATATCAACCTAAAATTCAAGGACCTAATTTTATACATAAATATATAGCTATTAGCAAATAGACTGCAAGTTTAAGAATTCAATTCTTAAACTTAGGATATGGAATTGACAACAAATTCAGATTGAAACCAGCAATATTTTTTCATACTAGCAACCTATTATAGTAACTCAGAGATATTTTAGTATTAGATTTTAGTATTAGTCTATTAATTAATATATCTTGTATCATAATGACAAAACTTCCACTGTTCATCTGCCCTCATTGTAAAAATTTGCTAAAAAAGAGAGACTTGGTTTTGACAATATGAAGACTGTTCCTGAAAGGGCACAGACCAATCATACACAAGCCATAAAACAGGGAAGAACTCCTTTAGCTCTGTTTGATTCTAGGAAAGAGTCATACTTTATAGCAAAGCTCCATATTATTCAGAGTATATCAAAAACCAAGCCCAGAATTAACCAGGTGGGAAATGTTTTGTTCAGAAAAGGGTCTATTCAGAAAGGAAATTGTACGATGAGAAAACTGAATCAAGAGGCTTCTACTTTCCCCACAACCTTCTACCTAACATCCATTATACAGATATTTACTTGTAGTAGTTCCCAGACTGCATTCCTTTGGAGCAGCACATAGTATTCCCTTTGAATGATAGATTATTGGCTTCATGATAATTCAGACAATTATACATGAAATGAAAACCTAAAACAATTTTAAATTACAATCCCAGGACTTTAAATAGCAAAATTTCAATTATCAGAACTCAGGACTAGGTTATTATTATTTTTCTCATGTTTCAATAACAGTTAACAATAAGCATATATAAGGACATTTCATTTATTCTTCATGTACAAATTAAGAACAGCCACATTCTGGAGTTTTACATTTTTTACTGAATACATGATAGTTAACTCAAGACTCCAGAAAAAATCTGGCCATTGTAATATTTCAGATTTATAGTTATCCATATTGCCTATTAACCTATAAGTCAAAGTAAAATCTTTGAACCTAAAGTCTATTGCTATTAAGTTGGTTCAGAGCTATAATTTAATATATACTATTTAATAACAAATATAATTTCATAATTTTCACAAGTGATAACCAAATAATTTCAGATGAAATTCACTCTTTATTAAAAGCATACTTTAAAATTTTCCCACTTTGGGTGTTGTCCTAGTTTCTCAAACTTCACTACTTTAAGATTTGTCATATTTGTCAGCAAGATTAATAAAGATCTTATGACATTGCCCAAGCAGACTGTCCCATGGAACCTCACAGATAAAGATAATATAAAGAGGTTTTGCCATTTTTTCTCCCAAAAGTGAGTTATTAATATTTAAATTTTTAATATTTGATTTTAAAACAGATATACCCCATTAAATATTTAACATCGTTCAAATATTTTGACCACATTATTTTAACAGGTCAGTTCATGATCTAATAGCATTCTGGTTAAAAGGGAAGTTACTTTTCTAATAGCATTTTAGATTCAATGGTTACACAAATTTCACAATGTAAGAAAATTTTTTAGAAACACAATAATAATATACCCAGCATCATGTGTTTAAAAAATGCAACAAACTTATTACTAATAAGTAACATCAATTCAGTAAAAAAAAAAAAGTATTTTCAAATTATCTTACATAAGAATCATTCATTCTATTAATTTTGACATTCCATATTGATTGTATTCAAGACCAATATGGAATACTTACATTTATTAGCATTTATATAGTGCTTACCATGTACTAAAAGCACTTTACAATTATTATGTCATTTGAGCCTCACAACAACCCTGGGAGGTAGGTGCTATTCTTTAACTCTTTTAACAGATTAAGAAAACTGAGGTAAACAGATGAAGTAATTTGCTTGAGTCACACAGCTAATAAATTTCTGAGAATGGATTGATTTTACCTCAGGTTTTCCAGACCCATGTGTTTTCCAGAGTATTTCCTTAATGCCAAATATCAAATATAATTTGTATTAAGTTCTGATTTATCATAATTATTGTAATAGATATATTTCATAATAAATAAGATCACATTGTGATTTTAGTTTCAGGACAAATTTTGATCAAATTAAATCTGAATTTAAAATCATTAATGGTAACCAAGTCTTGCATTTATCTGATCAAATTTATTTTTCCATGATTATCTGAGTATTGAGTCAATTCCAAACAGTTTTACCGCTCAAGTTTGAGACATTCCTGGTTGAACTGGTAGCTTTCCCCTGTCTGAAACTTTTGATAGTTTGCCTATTGGTGAGTCTACAGGAGGCTTATTCGGTCTTGATCCCATAATAATACCTTGCCTTTCTATACCTTGGAGACCAAATGCAGGCAAAACCAGCTACTCACCATAGCCTTCTTCCAGTAGTACTACTTCTTTATCTTAATGAACAAGAGAGAGAAAAGAATTTAGGTTTGGGACCTGTTTCTCTTTATCCTTCCTGAGTGTGTAGTTTAATTCTCAGACTACTTTATGGTTGACTAAACCTTGGAGAAAAGTGTGAATGGGTGTGTGGTGGACAGTGAGCTCATCTAATGATAGCCATGTGAGAAAAAGATCTTTTCAGTCAGCATAATAGTTCAAAGAAAAATCCTGGTTCATGCCTTATCATGATCAATTAAAGGCAAACTCAGGAAATAAAATAAACTTTTATTTTTTGGCACCTCAATGGATCAAACAGTTGGACTGGGGCCTAATGCTTCTTCTTTAAACAGTAGTAAAACAATTTAACATAAGACAATGAGATTGGTAGATGTTTTGATGAGAAAATGGGATATGTCACCTCAATTCCTACCTATTACAAGCATCACTGGGAGATGACATTAGTTTTCAGGTGATAGTAGTCCTCAAGTGATAGGATTAGTCTGCAAACAATGAGATTAGTTTAAAGGGGACCTTGTCCTCTTCTGCAATTTGGCAGTACCCAAAGGTTGAGTGAGGTTAAAATATATAGGTCACTCAGACTATACTTGCTTTTGAACAGAATTAGGAATCTGAGGTCAACTAGAGGTCAATTCTCAACCTTCAGATGAGAAGCTAAACAAGCTGTCCTTGTATTGGACAACTGGAAAATTCTTCTGCAATTTCCTTAGCACAAAAAGCCATTTATCTGGGCTCTGGACAAAATATCTAGGTGTCCTTTCCTATACAGGGAACACCAACATTTTTCTATGGGTCTCTATGTTATAGAAGATCCAGGCAAATTTCCTTTGGGTCTCTATATCAAAGGGACCCTGAAATTTCCCCTAATAGATCTGTGCCACAGCAAAGGCAATAGTTTTAGTTCACCCCTTACTAGGACAAGCATCTTAATTTAAAGAAAACACAAAGAAAAAAACCCCTAGAAAGGTGTTGCTCCCAAAAAGTGAGTAATAAATATTTTAGACAAGCTATCTGAACTCATGTCAGATAGGCAGTTTTTTTTTAAGAGAAAAAAAATGAACATTTTTGAATTATCCTGATGCAACAATCTAGAAACCAGGGCTTCATTTGTTTTGGTTTTTTTTTTTTTTACTTGCCTATTTTTATAAAAGTGATGGGAAAAATATTAATAAAGTAGACTTAACTTAAATGTATATGTTAGGCCTTCATTCCTTTCTGCCTCCTATATCTACCCTCCATCCATTTGTTAAACATTTACCAGCTCTGGCTCTAAGAGATCTTCTAGGGACTAGCGTTTCAGAGAAATAAAACTCATACTTTTCATATTAGCTGTAATTTTCATATTGATAGTATAATGTAATAGACATGAGTAAATTAACATTTAGACAAGCAAAAGCTATTAAATTTTTTTGGTCTAACTTATGAAGAAACATATTGGAAACAATTAACATCTAAAATTTTAAAAAGAGGGGGAAAGTATACATTTTTCTCTATTGAATCCTGGAAAGTAGGGTATCCAATAAAAAAAAGAGTCTTGGGTAAAGAATTTCTCCAGTGGGTCCCCACAAATGCCAACGGTAAGAAATTTATCCCAGATGAGGATCCCACATGAATCATTAAGTTCTATAGCAACTCTTCCAAATGCTTATTTACACTGTTCAACTAGAAAGGTAGAAGATTTTGTGCAACTCTGCCTCACTTAAATCCAATTCACACCAGTCAATACGTCATACCCATGAAATCAAGGACAAACAACATGTAGGAGATGAAACAGTGTGTAAATGAAACCTCAAATAGGACAGTTTAATGGGAGAGTGTAACGTGTAATCAGCCCAGAAATATATAATAGAGCCATACTGTGAAGGGTTCTACATGCCAGATAGGAGTTTGTACTTTATTCTGAAGCAATGGGGAGCCACTGGAATTTTTTGAGATTGATATGATCAGACCTGTGCCTTGGTAATATCAATTTTATAATTGTTTAGAAAATGGATTAGAGAGATGAGAGACAAAGTACAGGGAAACCAGTAGGGAGGCTATTGCAGTAAGGAATTGGGGATGCCAGATTGGGCCTCAGGAGAGAAATGAAGAATGAATATATAGATTTGGGATACATATACATAGCTATCATTGAGTCATTTTCAATAATGTCTGACTCTTCTTGATTTTATTTGGTTTTCCTGGTAAAGTGATTTGCCATTTCTTTTTCCAGCTCGTTTTACAGATGAGGAAACTGAAGCAAACAAGTTAAATGACTTGCCCAGTCACAAAGCTAGTAAGTGTTGGAGGCCAAATTTGATTCTATCCACTAGGTAGCTCATATGCATAGAGATGATAAACCAAGAGGAGCTGATGAGGGCACCAAAAAATGTAGCTATTTCCCTATATAAGATGAGACCATCTAATAACAATACTAGAGAAGTGTAAAATAAAGTATCATGAAGAAAGTTGTTATGGGAATGATGGTAGGGAGTGAGAGAAAGCTTCACAGAGGAATCAGTATTTAGGTTGAGCTTTAAAGGATGGGTTGGAATTTAACAGATGAAGAGGGGAAGGAAGACATTTTAGGCATAAAACATTGGCAAAGAAAACTGAATAGCAAAGTAAAAGATAACGTTTAGGGGATAGATAGTAGTTTGGCTAAAGTTTAGCTATTGTTCAGGGTTAAGACTTAAAAGATATGATGGTACCAGATTATAAAAGGTCTTGAAAGCCAGGGAAAGGGATTTGAATTTATTCAGGAGATTATGGGCTCTATCACAGATTATTAAGCAGATGAGTGAGACATGACCAGATCTGTGCATAAGAAAAATTAGTCTAGTAACTGAAGGGAAGAGTGGTGACAGGGAAAATAAAGGGCTGATGACCTGTTACAATTTAGTCATAAAGGACTGATGACCTGTTATGAATCGACCAATCATTAAAACTTTATTAAACACTTAACTATGTGCCAGGTATTGTGCTAAGCACTGAGGATATAAATGTAAAAAATCATCCTTGCCCTCGAGAAATTCACATTCTAATATCTATTGACATAATCTAGTGGCAGGTAATAAAGGCCTGTACTATAGAAATAGTAGAAACAGAAAGTAGAGAATGGATGTAAGAGATGCTCTGAAAATATACTTGGTAACTGATTATAGATCACCTATAGAAGGAAGAAGGAAGAGAATCCCAAAGGTAATAACAAGCTTTCCAACATGGGAGACTAGAGTTAATGCTGGTGACAGAAATAATGAAGTGAGAAAAGAAATAGATTTTAAAGGGAAAGATATTGTTTCATATATTTTTAATTGGAGATAAGATTTTACTCTGAAAATTTTAAAGTCACAGATAATAGTCTAAAAACCAAAAAGTAAAATGTAAACTTCTTTAGCCTATCAATCAATTAGCAATTATTAAGCATCTCCTATGTGCCAGACACTGTGTTAAGTACTCAGGATGCCCCTAAAATAAATAAATAAATAAAGCCCTTGTCCTTAAGGAGTCCTTAAGAACAGAGGCTTTAAAAAAAAAACAAACAAGGGGGCAGCTAGGTGGCGCAGTGGATAGAGCACCAGCCCTGAAGTCAGGAGGACCTGAGTTCGGATCTGATCTCAGACACATAACATTCCCTAGCTGTGTGACCCTGGGCAAGTCACTTAACCCCAATTGCCTCAGCAAAAAAAAAAAACATATGTAAAGTGCTTTGCAAACCTTAAAAAAAGGCTGTATAAATGCTAGCAATGATTATTTTTATTGTTGTTGTTGTTATTATTATTATTTGATCTTCATATCTTCAATACCTTGCAGTCATTCATTCAGTCAACATGCATTTACTAAATACCTTACTAAAAGCACAGAAACAAAATCAAAATAGTACCTATACTCAATAAGCTTATCTTCTATTTAAAAAAAATCATTCTTAGCAGATCAAAACATTTAAAAAACTTTTTCTTTTTTTTTAGTGCAAAAGAATACATTTTTATTTATTCACAGTTAGACACAAGCAATTGCCTTGACATTTTTAGACTTTATTTTTCTTATCTTTTTTTTTTTTTTGAGGAGGGTGTCTGTTTTCTTTCACAATATGGTTAATATGGAAATATGTACTGCATGGCTACATGTATGTATAATCAATATCAAATTGCTTGCTTTCTCAATGAGGGGGGAGGGAGAGAATTTGGAACCCAAAATAAAAAAAGAATGTTAAAAATTGTTTTTACATGTAATTGGGAAAAACATAAAATATTTTAAAAGAAAAAAATCATTCTTAGCTTGTAGGTCCTACAATGGTCAGGTTAGATTTGGCCTTTGTGCCATACTTTATCAGTTCTTATTCTAGAAGTTCCAGTCTTTGAAGTCCCAAAGTGGGCAATTCTCAAGTTTAGGTTTACCCATGAAGCAACTCCCAAAGCCCTGGAAATCTTTTATCTCTGGCTAGAATCTTGGATTCCAGGATTATACTGCACCGAGAATTCAAAATCTCTTCTTTACATAGGAGTTGGAGTTCATAAAACTTTTCTCTGAACAACTCCTCTAGGATAAGTGGCATATACATATCTGCCTCTACCAGCTTTTTCTTCTTTTTTTTTTTTTTTGCTGAGGCAATTGAGGTTAAGTGACTTGCCCAGGGTCACACAGCTAGGGAATGTTAAGTGTCTAAGACCAGATGTGAACTCAGGTCTTCCTGACTTTCAGGGCTGCTCTATCCACTGTGCCACGTAGGTGCCCCTACCAGCTTCTTCTTAAAGGAAATATGTTAATGCCCTGGTTGCTGCCATCTATTGAGTTGACAAAGTCTATTTTCAGAATCTTTTTTCTCAGGCTTAAAGAAAACACATCCTTTTGCAACATGCTCTGGGGAAAAATAAAACTGTCCAGTTTCACCCAACTTCCAACAAAGGTCTGTTTTCAAGAGGGAAAGTGAGAAAACTAGTCAATAAGCTTTTCTTGATGATAAACCGCCAAGGGTGACTTCTCCAGCAAGACTTTGTCCACCTGAGTCTCAAGTCAACCAGAAATCTTAAGTTCTTTTGCTTCTCTCAGAAAGGTGCCAGTTGCTATGTCTCTATTCTTCTGGAGTGCTGTCCTTCAGATGTCTCCAAAGGGCTACTGTTTTATAATTTCATTAGCTTGATAGGAGGGACTCATCAAATTGATCAGGAATTCTTCTGATCAACTCCACCATAAGTAAATAACAAATACAAAGCAATTTTAAGCTAATCAGAAAAGTCAGTATCACATAGAAAGAAGAGCTTGAGCTGAGCTTTGAAATACCCTAAGAATTCTAACCGGTAGAAGTAAGAAAAGGATATTTTCCAGGTATGGAGAATATCTTTGCATAGTCACTAAGGCAGAAGACAGTGAACAACAAAGGAACGTAGTTTGACTGGAATGTAGTATAGGAAGGTGAATAACATGTAATAAACCTGGAATGGTAGGCTGGAGCCAAATTGTTAAGGGCTTTAAATGCCAAGCACGTTATTCTAAAGGGAAAAAGGAGCCACTGGAGTTGACAATATCAAACCTATGTTTGGAATATCAATATGCAGAATCTTGCATGGAAGATGGATTGGGGAGGGATGTGAAGCAGAAAAACTAATTTGGAAGAGTTTATTGACTATAGTAATCTAGTGTTTGACAAACTCAAAGACCCTAGATTTTGGTATAAGAACTCACTATTTGACAAAAACTGCTGGGAAAATTGGAAACTAGTATGGAAGAAACTAGGCATTGACTCATACCTAACACCGAATACCAAGATAAGGTCAAAATGGATTCATGATCTAGACAAAGAATATTATAAACAAATTAGAAGAACATAGGGTAGTTTACCTCTCAGATCTGTGGAGGAGGAAGGAAATTGTGACCAAAGAAGAACTAGAGATCACTATTAATCACAAAATAGATAATTTTGATTATATCAAGTTAAAAAGTTTTTGTAAAAACAAAACTAATGCAGCCAAGATTAGAAGGGAAGCAATAAACTGGGAAAAGCTTTTTACATTCAAAGGTTTTGATAAAGGCCTCATTTCTAAAATATGTAGAGAATTGACTCAATTTTATTAGAATTCAAGTCATTCTCCAATTGATAAAAGGATATGGACAATTTTCAGACGAAAAAAATTGAAACTATTTCTAGTCATATGAAAAGGTGCTCCAAATCACTATTGATCAGAGAAATGTAAATTAAGACAACTCTGAGATACCACTACATACCTGTCAGGTTGGCTAAGATCACAGGAAAAGATAATGATGAATGTTGGAGGGGATGTGGGAAAACTGGGACACTGATACATTGTTGGTGGAACTGTGAATGAATCCAACCATTCTGGAGAGCAATTTGAAACTATGCTCAAAAAGTTATCAAACTGTGCATACCATTTGACCCAGCAGTATTTCTACTGCTTTGGGCCTATTTCCCAAAGAGATCTTAAAGGAGGGAAAGGGACCCACATGTGCAAAAATGTTTGTGGCAACCCTTTTTGTAGTGGCAAGAAACTAGAAACTGAATGGATGCCCATCAATTGGAGAATGGCTGAATAAATTATGGTATATAAATGTTATAGAATATTATTGTTCTGAAAGAAACAACCAATAAGATGATTTCAGAAAGGCCTGGAGAGACCTATATAAATTGATGCTAAGTGAAATGAGCAGAACCAGGAGATCATTACACCCAGCAATAACAAGACTATATGATGATCAGTTCTGATGGACATGACTCTCTTCAACAGTGAGGTGATTCAAACCAGTTCCTATTGTTCAGTGATGAAGAAAGCCATATACATCCAGAGAGAGGCCAGTGGGAACTGAGTGTGGACCACAACATAGCATTTTAACGATTTCTGTTGATGTTTGCTTGCATTTTGTTTTCCTTCTAAGATTATTTTTTTCTTTCTCTTTCTAGATCCAATTTTTCTTGTGCTGCAAGATAACTGTATAGATGTGTATACATATATTGGATTTATCTGTTTATTTATTTATTTTAACATATTTAACATGTTTTAGACTACCTGCCATCTAGGGGAGGAGGTAGGGGAAAGGAGGGAAAAATTTGAAGCAGAAAGTTTTGCAAAGGTCAATGTAGAAAAATTACTCATATGTTCTGTAAATAAAAAACTTTAATTAAAAAAAAAAAAAGGAAGAGTCTTGGTGAGAGGTGATGAGTTGGGTGATGAGAATCTTGCCCATAATTGAATTGAATTGGATATAGATTTGAGATTCTGCAGTAGTTGAGATTTTGGGAGGATATTAGGGGAGAAATGAAGGAATTTGGGCTCTTCTTTCTAAAGGAAGACAATTCAACCTTGGTTAGAGAAAGAAGGGAAGGAAAAGGACAATAAAAGTGGTCCAGTGGCTTGTAGTCTTCTTTCCCCAAGAGACACATGGCTCTCCCATTCTTTTTCTCCTCTGCCCCCAAAAGAAAACACCTCTCCCCAAATGAAAAATGAGATAAATCTGAGAGGCACTGGGTTCATGGCCTAGACACTGGCCTAGACAGAGTTAAACTGTCATTAAAGATGTTTTTGAATGGTAAGTGACTTCAATAGACCCCTTTATATGTTCTTGGATTTTCAGGAAAAATCAAAATGCAGATATGGCCATAGAGACTATTTCTGGGTGTCTGTGTACAGCTTCAGCGCTTTATCTTAATACAGGCTTTATTCTTTAGAAATGGCTTTTCTTTTCTGTACTTGCCTGAAGTAGTTTCCACTGTGTAGAGCCACACCACAGAGGTTCTACCAGCTGATTCAAATCTGAAAATGGAAATAATAAATCACATTTCCATAGCACTTTACAATTTACCCCCATGTAGCAATCCTCTGAAAGGAGGCAGTCTGGTAAAAGGGAAAAATACAAAAACAAAAACAAGCTCCACCACATCATGACGTTCTGGGTTCAAATTCTACCTCTCTTTCTTACTAGCTTTGTAATCCTAGGCAATATACTTAGCCTCCCTGAGCCTTAGTTTCCTCAGCTGAAAAAAGGAGTTATAATAATAGCTAGCATTTACATAGTATTTGCTATATGCCAGGCACTGTGCTAAACCCTTTACAATTATCTCATTTACTCCTCACAACTCTAAGAGGAATAATTATTCTATTATTGCTATTATTACTCCCATTTTACAGATGAGGAAACTAATGATGACAGAAATTAAGTCCCAGGTTGGTGTCTGAGACCATGATTGAACTTGAGTCTTCCTGATTTAGGGCCCAGAACTCTGTCCATTGTACTACTTAAAGGACTGATGAGACGGGCTTTGACGTTGCTTTTCACTTCCAAATCTCTGATGCTGTAGAAGAGGGGGGTAGCCCAAGTATCTGGACCAAACTTTTACAGAGTAAGCTGAAGACTGCCTACAATGACTTGCTTAGCACCACCCAGCTAACAGATGTGGAGGACTCAAATTACAGGGCTCCTAATTCCACACTCCTTTCAATTTTGGAAGAACTTGAGAAACATGAAGCTAGGGGGAAATGGGTAAGGAACTCCCGGGCACACAGATTAGCCCAATACCGAGGGCTGTTGTGTGAGAGCAGAGAGTGCGCTGGAAGGCATGTCTGGGCTAACATGGATTTGACAGATGACCCTTTCCAGGATGAAGGGGGCATCGAACTAGCTTGGGGGAGGCGCAGCCGTGTGCTCCACGCGTGCCTGGGTCGCAAGCGGTGGCGCCAGCCTGCCTTGGGAGGATGGAGCCCGAAGGTTTCCAGCTCTGGCCCTGGGGGAGGCCAAGCAGGACAGTCCTTGGATCACTTCAAAACAGGATGAGCCAAAGGCATTCATTCAGAGTCCCGGGGGACCACTGCCAGAGGATTCTAGCTTCCCGGCCTGCTCTCCTCGGTCTCTACTCCCCACCTAGGGCTTGTGAGCCAGGGAGCCCGCTCCCAGGGACCCAGACAGCTGGAGTCCATTTTGATTCTCCTCCACCACCATCACTAGGACAATACAACCCCGCCCAGCGCTAGGCGCGCCCCCGCGACGGGCCTTGTGCGCGTGCCCGCGTTTCTTCCCGCCTCCCGGTTCCGAGCCCTGCGCAGAGGAGGACTCTCCAGGGGAGCCGGGAGGGTGGGGGGGAGGAGGCTGGTTATGTAAGCGCTGCGCGCTCCCGAGAACCAAAAGCCAATGGGAGCCTTGGGCTGTTCGTGCCCGCGCACGCAAGGGGGGAGAGGGGGCGCAGAACGTGCGCGCGCCCTCAGTACCTCCACAGCTGCCTCCTCCTCCTCCTCCTCTTCCTCCTCCTTCTCCTCCTCCTCTTCCTCCTCCTCGTTCTCCTCCTCCTCCTCCTCCTCCTCCTCCTCCTTCTCCTCCTCTACCTTCTTCTCCTCCTCTCCCTCACCATCACCACCATCATCTTCCTCCTTCTCCTCCTCCTGCTCCTGCTGCTGCCACTACTGCTTGTACTCCCATTCCCTTGGAGCGGTCCATCCTGGTGCCTCTTTTGTGAAGCGGAGGCTGAGGATACTCCCGGACTCGCTATGGCCGACGAAAAGCCTAAGGAAGGAGTCAAGACTGAAAACAATGACCACATTAATTTGAAGGTGGCAGGGCAAGATGGGTTGTGGTGCAATTTAAGATTAAGAGACACACACCACTTAGTAAACTAATGAAAGCCTATTGTGAACGACAGGGTTTGTCAATGAGGCAGATCAGATTCCGATTTGATGGACAACCAATCAATGAAACAGACACACCTGCACAATTGGAAATGGAGGATGAAGATACAATTGATGTATTCCAGCAGCAGAC
>JAJPUD010022360.1:0-21548 GCA_023553655.1 Myrmecobius fasciatus | reverse complement strand
TTAATCAATGTCAGCACAGATTACAGAACATATGAGACTGTCCAAGTAAGATCACAGATCTACACTTGACCAATTTCTGGGCTCTGCTGCTTCATCTATGGGATTATTCTCTGAAAACCCATATGGAAGAGGACCACAACTTTCAATGGAAAAGGAGAAATACCCATTCAAAGCTAAAATAATGAACTGATAAATTAGCTGAATTTACATCAAGGATCCCAAATTCAAAGCTACCTTAGGGTTAGTTCTAAATGAATTTAAGCAGAATGATTGAAAATCAATTTGAAATACCTAATCTGAGAATTAGAGAATCGGTTTTTTTCCCAGAATTAATCTGAAAGACTAAACTATTTATGATGTTTCTGTGGCACAGATATGTCTATCAGTAGCAAAATATTTTAAAGTATATTATGTTATAAAAATATACAAAAGAGGGGCAGCTAGGTGGCACAGTGGTTAGAGCACCAGCCCTAAAGTCAGGAGGACCTGAGTTCAAATCTGCTCTCAGACACTTAACACATCCCAGCTGTGTGACCCTGGGCAAGTCCCTTAACCCCAATTGTCTTAGGGAAATATATATATATATACATACACACATACACAAAAGACTTTTTCTATCTTTCCTCATTCAATGTAAACTACTTGGGTTGCAAAAGTTTATGCAAGAACCATCAGTTTTTCTGCAAAGGAACAGATTATTTGTTGGATACAATTTTGTCTCATTTTCTTCAATTATTTTAAGGAACCTTGTATTCCATGGCTTATTCATTTGGAGGGAAAGGGGAAATATTTTAAGGTAAAAGAGGTTCTGAGATTTCCCCAAACCACCTGAATCGAGAGAGAGATTGACAAAGTATCTCAAGAAGAGAAGCTTAGAGGGCCACACTCTTCTATATACTTGGTGTCCAGAGAATTTAGGAAGTTGGGGATACAGGAGGTCCCCATCTAGAGAGAAACTGAGGCTGACTCCTGGATATGGGGATAGGGTTTTGGGGAGCATACCGTATATCACAGAAGTTGGATATAACCACAAACTCAGAGATTTTTTTTTATCAAGGCAGAAATTTAATCAGGACAATGTTAGATCTCAGTATCTCCTCCAAGGAGAGAAGTTTAATTTAGGAAAAGTTCAGATTAGTATGAATTGCAAAGACAAGGCAAATTGTCTGGGACTGGCAAAAAAAAAAAAAAAAAAACACAAGCACGAAGACGAACATTACAGAGAAGTGTGCTTTTTAAATGTTAGATGTTACATTAGTTTGCTCCACAATATTGGGGATGCAAACTTCTCTAAAAACCCCAAATCTTACCCTTAAGCATAGAGAAGTGGAGATACCCATTTTGCCTCCTGTTTTCAGGCCCATTACTCAATATCCAGTGAACAGAGTGGTCCCCTGCTTTAGGTGAGGAACAGGGAAAATATTGGGGTTTGGCATTTCTTTTGGCAAGAAGACCAAGGGTCTTAGGCACCAAATGATGTGATTTAGGATGTGGGGTTTGCCACCAAATGATGTGAGTTAGGATGTGGGGTTTGCCACCAAATGATGTGATTTAGGATGTGGGGTTTGCCACCAAATGATGGCAGGCACCAAAATTGGGGTTTGGCCACAGGAAGAACGCGATGGTCATTCTCTTTAGGGGATGAGGTTACAAACAAAATGAAGGAATACAATAGAATGGGAGTGGTAAATAAAATAGAGTGGGAGAGCATATGAAAGACAAGTTCCTCAGGGGGACTCAGTTATCCAGAAGAAAGGGAGCATATTCTTAGCTGGCAGGCTAAATCCTGAAAGGAACTTAGCACCCTAAAAGAATTAGTTGTAAGGAGGAGAAGTTCAGTTGGGAAACAGAGTAAAGTTAGGGGAGATGTTACATGGCATGGGAGAAGGGGAGAGACTTCAGCAGGCAGAATGGTGTGGGTAAACTGACCCAAAGAAAGGGAGTGGCAAAGTCATGGGCCAGAAGTTGTTTTAAAGTCAAAATTTAGCCTCAGGGACATGACTGGGATTCCTGACAGGACATGGCAAAGTGAGACTGCTGCAGATCTCTATAGAGGCTGGGTCTCAGGAGTGTGACAGGTCTTGGATCTCAGACCGGACCACCACCCCAAAGGGTGGGACTATGGGGCTAAACTGATCTTTTTCAGAACCTTCTGCCAGTTTGCCTCAGGGATCAATTCTTTAGTTTCTCTTCGTCCAAAACAATATTCAGGGTTTCATTACAGGGACATGACTGGGATTTTTGACAGAACATGACAAGATGAAACTGCTTGAGACCCCTACAGAGGGTGGATCTCAGGGGGTTGACATAACTTGGATTTCAGATTGGACGACCTCCCAGGGGTGGGGGACGACCATGGAGTTCAACTTATCTCTATCAGTGCCTTCTCCTTGCTTGCCTCAGGGATCAGTTTTTTAGTTTCTCTCAGTCCAGCACGTCACTGAGGACCTTATCATCAGCAGGCCTTGTCATGGCATCTTTTCCCTTGTTGATATTGAGTTCTGCTAGGAAACCTTGCCCTTGTTGCTTTGTTAATAACTAAAAACCCTTTTTTGAAAATTAGCCCACTTTTAGCAGCATAATAAAATCTTTTCTTCTTGATTTCCAGAAGGAAAATTCTTTCGAGACACCTTAGAACACCAGCCCATAACCCCAATATATTTTGGGGTCTGACCCCTACTCCCCAACATTTGGTGGACTGTAGGACAAGAGTCTGGTTTATTTAGGAAAAGAAGTTAGACAAAATAAGAGGTAAACTAGGCACCAGGTGTGGCAAATAAGAAATAGGTGGGAAAGCAATAGGGTTACCAAGGAAAACAGTTGGAAGAATCCTTTAAAGGAAGGTGCCCTAAGCCATTGACTGGCAAATTAGACCCATAGAAGAGTCTAGCAGATTAACCAGAGTCAGCTAGAGTCAGGAGAAAGGTGCCATTAAAAGGAAGGCATTATGACAGAGAAAGAAAACTTACTAGTGGGCTTAGTCCTGAAAAGAACTTAGCAAAGATCTTCATCATAAGTAGATCTTTTATAGGAGAAATACAGGGTTTCTCAGGGAAGCCAGAGAAGTAAAGGTGGCAATTCAGAGGAAGGGATCAAGAAACCAAATGAAATGCCCCCAGCAGACCAGGCCCCAGAGCTGTCTAAAGATGTGCCGATCACGACGGACAGAGGTTGGAAGGATAGACAAAAGAGTTCCATCCTCACGGTCCCTCAAACCAGAATAGTTTGGGAATTGGTTATATCTGATAATAGCTATTTGGGCTTCTTTCTAACAAGGGAAGAAAATCAGTTCACATCAGTTCTTCTTTGACACTTTTCCTCTAGATTAAAGAAATTTTAGAGATTATTTTATATTAGTCCCCTCATTTTATAGAGCAGAAGCCCAGCAAGGGGGCCTGATCTGCCAAGGTCATCCAAGAGTCTGGGCCCAGATGGGAGCCAGGTCCTTTGACCTCCAGGAAAACACTGTTTATATTTTGGCTTCAGATACTTATTCTGATTGGCTCTAGAAGCACTGATCTCTTTGGACATCCGGTTCCTCCTCTCTGGGCAGATGTCCCTCTTAGCCTATCAGGAACCCAAGGAAAATGAACCAACCTCTGTCCCAGACAAGTCCTCCCCATCCTGAGTGCCTGGAATCCTTCCCAAGCATGTTGAAGAAAACCAATCATAATGGGACTAAAAGCTCGGCCCAGATTTAGAGAATGTCAGAGCTGGAGGAAATCAAGAAGTGCAATGCTATTATTGTGGTGGTTATTTAGTGTTATTGCAGAAATATATATATTTTTTTTGCCCCAAAATTAAACCAAAATCTTACTGTGGCATGGAACATTGTATGATGATTTTTTTTTTTTTTGCTGAGGCAATTGGGGTTAAGTGACTTGCCCAGGGTCACACAGCTGTTACGTGTCTGAGACCAGATTTGAACTCAGGTCCTCCTGACTTCAGGGCTGGTGCTCTATCCACTGTGCCACCTAGCTGCCCCTGTATGATGATTTTTTAAAAAGCAAGAATGCAAATGTTTCTTTTTAAGGTTTAATTTGTACATATAAATATTCTTTTTCCATGTCTGTCAAGGGCAGAATACATTTTTGTTAAACTTATGGAAAGGAAACCGTACAAATGCCTCAGTTGCTATTTTTTGGTACCGAATTTCTGTTTTGAAGAGGTTTGAGAGATTGTCAAGGTCAAAGAAAATATATAGGGTTCTTGGTCAGGTGTGAGAAACTGCTGATGAGGGAGAACCACCAAAAACATTGCAACCAGGATTCCCACCCATGCCAGGGAGCAGAGCTTTGGGAAAATGAAAAGGAGCTAGAATTATTATCTGTTCAATGTCAGGAGCACACGAGAGATCCAGTCTTCAAATCCAAAAGGAACAAGTCTGTATCAGGCTATTGCCATCTCCCCCACCCTCACCCTCACTGCATCCAGATCAATGCTGGTCATTTCCAATGGTTTCTTTCCTTTCTGCCCAAGACCTCAGGGAGTCTTTTTGTACTCAACACAATTTTCACCTATAACCATGGATACAACAATTCTTACTGCTTTCTTTATGAAGCCTAGTGAATGTACATTTGTTTTTTCAAATGATAATGTAGCTTGTTTGCATAATTAGCTTTCAACTAAAGCTAGTCAAAAAATAAATGTAAACACTATTGGGCAGGACTGTACCTTCCCCTCTTTTGAACAGCACCAAATGACTCGAGCTGACATTCAACAGATCTAAAATTGTGATAGCCAAACAGTAGCTAGGGAGTTTTTAACCTGCTACTACTCTCCTCACCCCCAGTGCCAACCTTCTTTAGCACCCACCAGGCTATGCCCACTAGATATTTGGGGATCTCCATTTTCGCCCTTACCTGGTATTCTCTGCCCCTGCTGATGTCCTGGTGGGCTAGGCTGCTGCGAAAATCTGGTCATTGAATCTCCGGTGTTTTTATTACGTTTCATTTTTACAAGGAACAGATATGCAACATCAAACAAAAGAAATTTCCTCAGCAGCCATGCCTAAAACAGTGGACTTGCTTCAGCACATCTGGTTCATTGAAGGCAGAACCTTCCTGCCAGTTCCTCAGGTACTCAATCTAGGAGCTGTCCAGGGTTCCTCACTGTCTTCCATTTCTCCTATTGAAGGTTGCCATGCCCTGTCAATTCTTTGCTAGATAGGAGAAAGGGCTGCCCCCTTAAGGACCCAACTGGACCTGGCTAGTTAGTGATGTGAGTGATGTAGACACCAGATGATGGTAAGCACCAGAAGTTGGGGTTCAGTCAAAAAAGAATTCACAGTGGCCATTCTCTTTGGCAAAAGGTAGATTTATTTAAGGGGGGTAGGTTATGAACAAAATGAAGAGATACGATAGAAACTGGGAATGGTAAATGTGGCATAGAGTCGGAGAGCATATGAAAGGCAAGTTCCTTGCAATTATCCAGTAGTAGAAAGGGAGCACCCCATGAATTTGGGAGTGCCCTTAGCTGGCAGGCTAAATCCTGTCAGGGATTTAGCACCCCAAAAGAGTTGGCTGTAAGAAAGAAAAGGGAGATTGGGAAGCACAGTGGAGCTAGGGGAGAAATCACATGGCCTGGGGGAAGGGGAAGGAGAAAGACAGAGTGCTGTGACAGACTGACAGGTAAGGGATGGCCCACAAGTCAAAGACATGACTGGGATTTCTGACAGGGCATGGCAAGGGAGACTGCTCGAGATGTCTACACAGGGTGGACCTCAGGCATTTGATTTGGATTTCTGACTGGACGACTTCCCCAATGGGGTACAGCTTCTAGAGGAGATATAGCAATAACCCTATTGTCCCCTGGCCTTGGGATTGGTGATGTAGTTCCACAAACATTGCTGGCTGTCAGATTACAATCTGTTGGTCGGTAATAACAAAGTTTCTGAGACAATAATGAGTTGCATACCAGACTACTTCCCAAATTTACCTCTAAGCCATAAAATGAGCAGATAAGTAACATGAAGCTCTGGTCTCTCTAACTTTTCCCTAGCAATTTATCTTCTTGCTCCTGGTTCTTTGCTAATTTTTTTTTGGAACTTAGCTGCTTCAATTTATGTTAAAAGCATAATAAACTTTGCCCCTTGACTTGGAGATGGCTCCAAGTCTGCAAATTCTTTTGAGACATCTCACAACACCAGTCTGGAACTCCAACCTTTTTGGGGTCTTCTTTAAAGCCCAACATTTGG
This sequence comes from Myrmecobius fasciatus, assembly GCA_023553655.1. Classification (NCBI taxonomy): domain Eukaryota; kingdom Metazoa; phylum Chordata; class Mammalia; order Dasyuromorphia; family Myrmecobiidae; genus Myrmecobius; species Myrmecobius fasciatus. The sequence continues at coordinate 15,352 of JAJPUD010022360.1, read as the reverse complement.
TGGCCCTAAGTCTGGCCTCCCCTGTCTTTCCCCACTCCTTGTCAAAGTAAGCCCCCCATTCTCTTTTCCCTCTCTCTTATGAACACCTAGGAAGGTTTGTTTGGGTCATAAGGAACTCCACATTCAGCAAACTTTCTTTGACTGAGGATGCCTGGTCATGGGAATTCTTGCAATTCTCAGCAGAATTTCCTCCTGACAAGGGAACCTTTACCACTTTTTCACTCATTCTGGGAGGCCGGGGAGGCGAGGCACTATAGGAATAGAAATTTGATGGCTTTTGGCAATGATGGGACAGTCCTCTTCCATGTCATTTTTGTCTGTGTCTGCATCACTGTGCAGAATGCCTGTATCGTGTTTGTTCTGTGGGCTAGATTTTGTTACCTGGAAAGATTTAAAATGAAGCCAGCAAGAAAACACTTGTGTTCAGTTAGAATACTGGCAGAGATTTATTAATGTCCTTGAGTCCTGCCTGAAAAAGGGGAAAGCCTGACTTTTTCCTGTGGACCCCAGCTCTGACCAAGCTGTGGGTTACAGAAATAAAGCAGATTCTCAAGGTTTTGAGAGCAATGATTATAGAAAGGAAACAATTCCTGAGACATTGGGAATAATTCCAGCAATTTACCCCATTCTGAAAGAAGAGAGTGAAAAAGAAAAAATAAAACTAGGTAAATAGCAACTTTTTGTTAACTTTTCTTGACTCCTATCTTGTCTGGAGTCCCTTTCTTCTCCACTGGAAAAGTTAAATATGGTTCACTTTACATAAAGAAAAAGGTAGCACCCCAGAAGGTAGTAAGGGGTTTTTAGATGTGACCAACGAAAATGCCAGTGTTGAGATAAAGGATTTGTGTGTGTGTGTACAGTAATTTAGAAGCAAATTCAAATTAATTAAGGTTACCCAGCCTGAGCTTTTCAGGACAAGGAGGATAATACAGAGTGGAAAGAGAATCTCTTTCACTTTCTTCTCCCTACTCTTCTTTCTCTGACTGTAACTGGATGGAGGGGTGAGAGAGGAAAAAAGGAAATCTACTCAATTCAGTAAAATTTGTTATTTGAGATATGATAGTAAAAAAAAAAAGCTTTAATCAAAGCCTACTAATGAGATATGTAAGTTGTAATCTATTGGCACTGACAGTGTTAATAGAAGATTTAAGAGTTTGAGGACTTTAGGAAAACAGAAAAGCAGTTCAATGCTTCTGGCAACAAACATTGAGCTTTTGAATTAAGAATAGACACTTTTGAGGGCCTTGTCAGTTAAATAAAAAACAAAAAACAAAACAAACTGGCATTTAACCCCATCCCGGATCACAAAAAAAAGAAATGGTTTGTGTGGATTGGAAAATAATCAAATGGCAATTCAGTCTGTCTGGAACATTTAATTAAAATTTAGAGAATCTCATAAAGTTATTAACTTTTAAAGTGGTATGTACATCAAAATGAGAAACAACTGTAAATTATGAGACCCTTCCTCATTTTTGTGATAGATTCTGTTCTATCTCAATTTTAAGAATTGTCTTGTTTTCTCCCTAAAACAAAAGGGAAACTTATTTAAGGGAACAGAAGGGGAAGTCAGAACCCTCCCTGAGAACTTCCAAAGCTGTAACAGCTTGGGGACAGGATAAAGCGAACAACTAAAAGAAGGTAGAAAGTTTAGCCTTGCTAAAACAGTTTTATAATTTATGTAAATATAATTTAGGGGATTAGGTATTTCCACCTTTGCTAGAAAATTAAGAGGGAATTATAGCTAAGACTTAAGAAAATTCTAAGATTGTTAGCTAAGTTATTTGGAGTTATTGTCATCACGTTAAACCTAAAATTGATAATTACTGTGTGTGGAACAAGAGGGAGGAGGTGAAAACCTTATCAGTTTACCTCCAAGTATGGAGTATGCAACACCTTTTCCCCCCTTCACAGAGTGAGGAGGTATCAAACAGCACGGTCCATGAAAACAGTAAGAAAAGGTGGGATGGGCAACAGAAAGCACAGCCCCTTCTTGGGGGGTCTCTGTTAACTCCCCTTCATTTGGAAGCTTGCCAGTGTTCTTAACTATCAGGGTAAGCAAGGTTATCAGCCCTGAAAAAATGAGCTTGTTTGGGACGTAGAGTTCCCAGACAAGGAAAGTGTTTACTAAAAATCTATAAGGCTGTTTATAATATATTTCTAATGATTGATCCTTGCACCAGGCTGGATTTGAACTCACAAAGAAGAAAAGAAAAACATGTTAAAGATGTTAAACAAAGTGTCCTATGTGTGTGAATCTTGGTAAACTTTTATTGCTTATTGCAACTTCATAAAAGTAAAAATAATGTATCTGGCCTTAATGTCTCTTGGGACTGTAACTGATATTCTTTTGAATTTGGGTATGATTGTCTGATCATTATGTCAGTAACCCATCATTTGAGAGAAATGCCATAAGTTACTCAGAGGGATGCCTTCCTGAACTGTCATAAGTGGACATCTTATTTGGGCAACAGCTGGGAGGACAAACTTAGCCTCTACTCAAGGAGGGATCCTTCTGACTTAGTTTCCCAGTTCTGTTTCTTTGTTTCCCACCTGCTTATTCCTGAGTCTGGCTATGAGGTGGAATTGTTACTGCATGATTGATTGTCAACTGTGATCATTACCTAATTTAGAAAAGCCTTTTATGAGCATCAGGGCCAAGCCCTTGGGATCTTGACTCAGTCCCTTGGACCTGATCTCAGGCTTACTTCTCAAAGCAGCTTGACTTGGTGTCCTTGGGTCCTTGTCTTCGAGCAGTAGCTGCCCTGGCCCTTCTAGGAGAGGAAGCCTCCAAGTTCACCCTAGGCCAACTATTGAGGGTTCTAAATCCCTGTTAGATTGAGAGCATTTTGGAAGCCAAAGGTCATCAGCGGCTTGCTAGTGGGAGGCTTGCTAGGTATCAGGCTCTCCTGTTAGACTCTCCCCCACTTGACTCACTGGGGGTGCCACACTCTCACCCCTGCCAGTCTGCTCCCTGATAACACTCAATCAGGTGACATCATTCACAATTGTAAGGAAGCTTTAGATTCTGTCTATTCCATTTGGCCTGACTTGAGGGCTGTTTCTTTTACAAACCAGATGGTGAGTGGTTTGCTGATGGTCCAGTTTTCTTGACAACAGGACAGGAAGGCAGGTTATTCTGTGGTGAGCCTCCATAGCACCTTGGAGGCTAAGCCATTTCCCCCCCTCCCAATCCCTGGGACCTCTGCTCAGAGGGCTGAACTCATTGCTCTCACCAGAGCATTAGAATTGAGGAAAGGAATGAGAGTGAACCTCTATATTATTGACTCCAAATATGATCATGGGGCTCTATGGAAATAAAGGGGATTTTTGACAGCCAAACAATTCCTCCATTAAGTATGCAGGGGAAATTCTCCAATTACTGCAAGCTATGTATGGACCTAGAGAAGTTTTCCTGTTATATTTTGTGAAGGACACCAGAAAGGGGATTCACTTCAGGCCAAGGGAAAGAGGCTTACAGATTCAGCTGCCTGTGCTGTTGTCCATTTGTCTCTGACCATGGCACCTTTAATACCCCAACTCCCTGAGTCCTAGACTCCCTCATTTAGACCCCAACAACTAACCCTGGCTAAAGAAAGGGCATGCACCTTTTCTCCTGGCTGGTTTCAAACATCCTCAGGCCAACTTCTAATCCCAGAGGCCAGCCAGTGGGAACTTATCTTTGGCTGGCACTTAGGAAAAATGCCCTATAAACCTTTAAGAAACCTATTTTCACTGGTCACAAGCTGGGAGAAACAATTAGGCAGGTCTGCCCAGTCTGTGTCCAAGTAAGTCTTGAAACCCCTCCAGAAGAGGGGTACATATCTAAGGAAAGACTGGAATATAGATTTTACACATATGCCCCCATGCAGGGGCTTCAAGTTGCTTTTGGTCTTTGCTGACATCTTTACTAATTGGGTAAAAGCCTTCCCCTACAAGACTGAGAAGGCTCAGGAGTTGTCAAAGTTTTTCCTGAAGAAGATCATACCTCATTTTGGCTTTCCAGCTATTTACAGAGTGGCCATGGCCCAGCCTTCACTTCTCAAATAACCCAAGCTATGGCTGAGGCACTTAAGATTTCTTTTCTTCACTTTGCCTGGCATCCTCTCTACCCAGTGCTTAACACTTAAAAAAAAATCTGTATTTGAAAAAAAAAAACAGTAAGAAAAAGAAAAACAAAAAAGGAATACAAAACAAAACAAAAGAGAACATTGTCATGTGTCCAGCAGAACATCAGGGAGGGTTCAAAATATGTAACTAGAAATGACCAGATCAAGAAAGTATATATATTAGTAGAAGAAATTATATTCATGAGTGTCCATTTTTTCTTTACTTTCTTGTAAATTATTCTTTGGTTCTCTGTTGTGCACCTTATTTACTTTATTTTTTTGCCCTTTTTCCTTCCCTCCCTCCCCCCCAAGCAGGCTACAGTTAAGAAAAGATATATTTCTGCATACATATGTAGATACATACACACACACACACACACACACACACACACACACACATATTGCATTGCCTATTGAACCCGTTCCTGATGTGAGTAGATTTTCAGAACTATGAGCCCTCCTCCCCCCTCTAATGTCTCTGTGTCTATTCTTCCTCTGCACCTCATTTGTATAATAGTATGATTACTATTTTGACCTCTACTCTGCCCATCTTTCTTTTGAGCTACCCTTCAGTATATGTATATACATATATAAAAAACATACATAATTTGTCCATGTTTAAACAATTTGTGCATATTAAGTTCTTTTAAATTACTCTTTGATAAATTGGCTCTTATATGTTAAATTTTCTGTTAAGTTCAGATTTGGTTGCTAGAAAGTCCTGAAAATCTGCAAGTTTATTGAAGGTCCATTTTTTTTCTCATTCAAAATAATAGATAATTTTGCTGGATATGATATTTTTGGCTGCGGGCCTAGTTTTTTTGATTGTCGGTAAATATGATTCCAGGACCTGTGGTCTTTTATTGTAGCTGCTGCTAAGTCCTGTACAATTCTCATTGTAGCTCCAGTGTATTTGAATTTTTTCTTGTTTCTTGCAAAATGTTTTCTTTGATCTGGGGGTTTTAAAATTTGGTAATAATGTTCCTGTGTGTTTTCCACAAACGATCTCTTTAAGGTGGTGATTGGTGGATTTTTTCTATTTCCATTTTTCTTTCATGTTCTATCACTCCAGGACAATTTTCTTGTTTTATTTCTTGTCTTATTGTGTCAAGTTTCTCTTTTTTTGGTCACAACTTTCTGGCAGTCTAATTATTCTTATATTTTTTCTTCTTGAGCTGTTGTTTTTCTTATGTTTCACATTCTGTTATATTTTCTCATTCTTTATAATCTGTTTTGCTAGTTCTTGGTCTCTCATAGCTTTACTGGCTTCCCTTGCCCTATTCTAATTTTCAAAGAATTATTTTCCTCTTTGAGACTCTATACTTCCTCTTCTCGTTGATTATTTTTTTTCATAATCTTTTTATTTTTCTTGGATAGTTTTTATTTTATATTTTAGTTTTTCCTCAGTGTCTCTCATTTGATTTTAAAATTCTTTCTAAAAGTTCTTCTAAAAATTCTTTTGGAGTGGGGATCCATTTCACCTTACTCTTTGGGGTAGAAGCTTTTTTTTTGTTTGTTTGTTTTTGTTTTTGTTTTTTTTTTTTTTTTGCGAAAGTGTGGATCCCAATCTTCCCTGTTTCCATAATATATGTCAATGGTGGGGTTCTTTCTCCTTTGTCAGTTCATTTTTTTTAATAAGCGGTATTAACATGAGCACTTTTAATTGTGGTTTGAGGGGATGGTGCCTCAAGCTTCACCAAAACTCTCTAACCACAGAACCCTAAACCAAGAGCTCCACCTTCCTGCAAGTACCCACAGCCAGCAGAGTCCCTGCCCCCCTGCCTCCTCCCTCACCAGTTCTGATTCCTTCTTATCCAAGGCTGCATCTGAGCAGCACAGCTGGGCCTGGCATTCCCAATCTGCTGAGCTTCCCTCAGTCTTCCCAGACTCAAATCCCAACTCCACTAACAGTAGGGAGGTGAAAATCTCTGTGGGTCCTGATGAGGCTTCTGCCTTGCCCAGCTAGTTAGAGGGGTCCCACTTAATGTTTCTGGGGAGCTAGCCCTGAGGTGTCCGTACTTCGGGTTAATCCCCAGCCTGGGGTCTTTTTTCAGATCTTGTCATGTTGTATCTGGATGACCCCAGTTCTCCCCCCAAAGTGTTCTGGATTTTTCACCAGTCTAGGTTCATCCTGAGGCACAAATTGGTTCTATTTGTGGGAGAGCTTGAATTTTACCTACTTACTTGGCCATTTCCCCAGAATCTTCCCTAGTGCTTAACACTTTTAAACGTTATGGTGTTTGCACCCTAGGCCACCTGAGCACTCCTTTGTGGATAACATCACTGTTCCAAGGCCAGTACCTCTTAGAGGAGACAAAATTGGGGGTTTGGGGAGAATGACCTTTGGTATTTAAGGAAAGGCACAGCAATGCTAGTTCCCTGCCCCAATCAACCAACTGGTCAATGAATCTGCACACTCTCTCTGAGAGATCCAGGAATCCCTGGGCTCTCTTGCTAAGATGGTTGTAGACCACCAATTGGCCTTGGACGATCTTCTTGCCTCCAGTGGTGGTGTCTGTGTCCTTATCAATACCTCCTGCTGCATGAGCATCAACAACTCAGGGAAGGGTGAGTTTTGTACTGAGAATATCCTAGAAAAAGCTGGCTGGATGTGAGATATTCCTGATAGCCTCATCTTCCCACCAAGTCTTCCTTTGGGTGGGGCTCTTGGTTACTGTCCCTAGTAAGCCCCATAGTAATTGCACTTTTACTTATTCTTTTTTTGTGCTCACATTTGGTTCCTGTATTTTTAATCTATCTGTGAACTTTGTTTCTTCTAGACTCCAAGTCATGACCTTCCAACTACTTGTTCAACCTTAATATTACCAGTTATTGAATTCTGAAACTCAGCACCCCCTGCATGCTGTTGCCACCATCTTCAAGTCACATGTCTCTCCTCCTCGGTTTGGACCCCAGTAGGCAGGGCCAACCCTCATCAGCTTGAAGCAGCTCCAGAGAATGAGACCTCTGTCCCTTTGTCCCAAATGAATTTGGGTCTCCCCTGCTTAAAGTGGGAACGATGAGGTGCAGCTTCTAGGGAAGATATAGCAATAACCCTAAAGGCCTTGGGAGTAATGTTGTTAAAACTGATATAATTCTTCCCCTAGCTTCCAAGGGAGATGTAGAGATAGCCCGGAGGTTCCCTGGTCTTGGGACTGATATAGTTCCATAAACAATGCTGGCTATCAGATAACAATATGTTAGTCAGTGAAAACAGGGGTTTCCAAGACAAGTGGTGAGGTGCCTACCAGACAATTTCTCAAATCCCCCTCTAAGCCATAAAATAACCTATCAGTGAGATGAAGCACCTGCTCTCACTTTTTTCCTATACATTTATTTTCTTGCTCCTGATTCTTTGTGAAATTCTTTTGGAACTTAGCCTGCTTCAATTACAAGCATAAGAAACTTTGCCTCTTGATTTGGAAAGGGTTCTACAAATTCTTTTGAGACCTCACAATACCAGTGTGGAACCTTAACCTTTTAGAGTCTTTTTTGAACCCCAACATCCCCAGAGGGTGGGACCACAGAGCTAAACTTATCTCTATCAGTGCCTTTTCCCTGCTGCCTCAGATTAATTTTTTTTGGATTCTTCTGCTAATCACACCTAACATTGAAGACTTCATCAGTTACAGCACATTTTTCCTTCCTCCCTCCCTCCCTTCTTCCCTTCCTCCTTTCCTCCCTGTCCACATCATTAGAACAATGCCTGGTACATAGTAAATGCTTCATTAATACTCAGTTAATGACTCAATCCTGAAATATTGTTCAGGAAGTGTAATGCACCTCAGGGAAGAGGAGGATTTCTTGATTTCATGAACAAAAAGATGGGAGATTGGACTTCTTTTCCAAACTTCAATAATGACCCAACCTCCAGAAATCAAGGCAATATATGCCAGATGTGGAACAATGATACCCTAGTCCACAGAATCAGCCAGGCCAAATCCATGTCTGATTCTTCATGTCCCTATTTGGGATTTTCATGGTGATATAAACTGTGACTTTTGGGGGAAGGGTGGTCCTGGGCTGGAAAGACCTTGGGAAATCTCAAACCCCTCCTGGCCTCTGGGAGGGACCCTACCCTCCTGTTCCTAGGGAAACTTTTACCTGGGATCTTCACCTATTCAATTAGAGATCTTGGCCTAGGGCATAATCACTACCCTCTACAGAAATTAGCTTTTAATTTCCCCAGCCTCAAACCTTAGAAGGCTAAATAAAAGGACGACTCTGTACCCTGAATCTTTGCTACTTCCCTTTTGGAAATGGCCCACTGGGAGAATTGTTTTCTCAGCATAATAAACCCATTTTTGCCACAAACCTCTCGCCTCCCTCATTCGTTGGGGTTTGCGATTTCTTTTGCAAGCCCACAACTGGCCTAGGAAGATCTCTCAACTCGCATTTCTCACACCTCAACAATGGCAAAGATTCTAGAGTGATTTGTCATTTTCTTCTCCTGATCATTTTACAGGTGAAGAACTGAGACAGTTAAATGACTTGCCCAGAGTCACACATTTGAACTCAGAAAGCTAGATCAGTTGTACCTTTTACCTGCCCTAGGCAAGACTGACCTTGCTCTTTCACAAAAAGGAGGGGCTAAGAGGAACTCACCAATGGGGGAAGTGGGTGGATTTGTAGAAGGAGAGGCCTGAGGGTTGGTAGCATGTTCCAGGGCAAGGTGGCTCCAGGTGCTGAGATGTTTCTGGACGAAACAATGAGAAATGCATGACTTTGAGATGTACAAAGTCAGGAACAAAGGCAGAAAGGGAATTTACAAATCAGAGAAAAAGAGATTTGGGAGTGTGTGAGAGGATTCACATTTTACATGCAGATCTCTTTACTGCCTTCATGAAAGTTCAGCCCTGTGAACCATTTTCATGGTGCCATATTTCAGGATCCCTCCAGTGTCAAGGCACATTATTTCTTAGAAATAAGTAATTTGTCTTTTTCTGGTGGCAAAGAATTGGAAAGTGAGTGGATGCCCATCAATTGGGAAGTGACTGAATAAGTTGTGGTATATGAAAGTAATGGAACATTATTGTTCTATAAAAAAAAAAAAAAAAGATGAACAAGGTGATTTTATAAAGGGCTGGAAAGAGTTGCTGAGCAAAACAAGTAGAACTGTATTCAGTGTATATAATGCAATTGTGCAATGTTCAACTATGACAGACTTGGTTCTTCTCAGTGGTTCAGTGATCCAAGGCAATTTTAATAAACTTTGGATGGAAAGTGCCATCTCCATCCAGAAAGAGAATGGTGGGGAATGAGTGTAAATCTGCACATGCTATGCTCACTTCCCCCCTTTTTCTTTGTGGTTTTTTTTTTTTGTTACTCTTGTGGTTTTTTTTTTGTTCTGATTTTTCTCTCCCAAAATAATTCATATGAATTAACAAAAAAAAAAAAACAAAAAACAACTAACAACAAAAAAACTAATGTACATATGTAACCAGAAAAAAGGAAAACAATAAAAAAGTACAATAAAAAGAATAATTCACCAGCTCATTCTGTCCCTAACCAGCCTGCAGGAACGACCATGCTATTGGGATTCAGAGATGGACCCCAAAGATATTGGGGTTTCAAATCACTGTCTCAAAGAATTTGTAAGCTTAGACTTATATTGTATTATATATATAATACTATTGACATTGTTCTAAATTCCAAAATGGAACTAGTAAAAAAAGTAGGGGACAAAGAGGTATTTTTATAGGAAAAAGTGAGAAAAGCTGGTCCTTCATCTCATTATCTTAAGGGTGGAGTTGGGGAGTGGTTACATTAGGCACTTCACTCTTGTTACTCCTTAGCTCCAGGATGTCTCTGACAAGATAATTTTAAGTCTTAGAGGTAGAGTTGGGGAAGTTAGGTTAGGTATCTCACTCCAGGCACCCCATTAGACCTGGCCATAAAATGTAAACTAGGACAAGATAAGGCAAAGATACAACATTCTTAAGACTAGACAACTTGGAGCCCATACCATATCATTCCCAATGGCTGCATTTCCAAGCTCATTATTTCCTGGGTAAGTAAGCCTGGTGGTTACAATCACATCAATTCCAGACCAGAGAATATACTGGAATCTGATAGCCAAGGAGGAACTTGTGAGTTCTGTTTTAGAAGCCTTCCATCTGAACACTGAATCATTCCCTCCTTGTCATTCCACCCCTGAGACTGTGTGTAAATGGGGGTGGGGGGTATGTATGTACACATACATGCACATATAGGGCAGTGGGTTTCTTTCCTCCTTTAACCAGTACCAGTGAGAGTCAAGTGCTTCTGTGAATCACTCTCCTTACCCTTTCTCCATGTTTTATAGATTTCTACTTGTACACCCAGATCATGTGATATAAACTTTGACTCACCTTTTCTTCCTTTCACTCAGTAACTATTTCTTTCTCTCCCTTTCCATTAAAAAAAGATCAAGTTAAAACAAAATCTTTTATGATTTTTCATAAAAATTGCTTTTTCTATCACTCATGAGCACTGTTTATACTTCAAGGTTTCTTTGCAGTTCTTGGCTTTTCATTAGGATTGTTTGGAGGTCTGCTATTTCACTAAAAGTCCATTTTTTTCCCCCCTGTTAGATTCTACTATTTAGTTGGGTAAGTTATTCTTGTTTCTTGTATTTTCGTAACCCTATATCCTTTGCCTTCTGGAATATCATATTTAGAATTCTCAGCTCTTTTAGATTAAGGGCTGAAAATCATGTGTATTCCTGACTATGGCACTTTGGTATTTGAATAAGCTCCTTTTCCCAAGTTATTAATATTATTTTTTTCTTTGATATGTAAAAAAGACAAAAAGAGGTTGTATTTATGGGCTTATCCCTCCTAAGAATGAAAACATTCAGGGAGCACAGCTAGAACTGAGCTCAGGGTAGGCATAGGTAGCTGGCATTATAAAGACAAAAAAACCCAGGAGTCTGTGGGTGGGTGTCAAAAATCACATATTTTATCAGGTTTGACCATTGTTCCCCTGGGCTGGGCTCTTTCTTATTTTGGCTTTATCAGGTTTGTTCACTAGACTGGGCTGTTCCTCTGGAGGTGCCTAGCTGAAGTTTGCCTCCTGCTTGGTTGATTCTGATTCTCAGGTCAGTCTGGCCTCCTCTGGATAGTAGGTGAGCTTGAGCAGTCAAGATGGTAAATAAAAATCATTAACTGCCTCAATTCCACAGGTTTTTTGGTACTTGAATAATTCTTCCCCTCCCTAGCCCCCCAAGCTTCCTGCATTATTATTATTTTTTTGATCTGTAAGTTGTGAATTTTGTTCTATTGCATTTTGCAATGTTTCTGATAATTTTCAATTTGGTATTTCTTTCAGGAGATGACCTGTAGATTCAATTTTCTCTTTGTTTTCTAGTTTTAAGAGAACTACTAGATAGGTTTTTGTTTGTTCTTTTTTATTGATGTGGCTGATGTACCAAATGGTGTGGCACCAGGTGATATGCTTTAGAAGAAGCATCAAATGTTGGGGTTTGGTTATGTGAAGAATACACAATGGCCATTCTCTTTAGCAAAAAATAAGGTTATTTAGGAGAAGAGGCTACAGACAAAATGAAGGGATACAATACACCAGGAGTGATAACTATGAAATAGAGTTGGGAGAGCATATAAAAGACACTATCCCTAGTGGAATTTGCCATTTACCAGGAGAAAACAACACCCCCATGAAGTTGGGGCATTCTCTTAGCTGGTCCAAAAGAGACTCAGAACCCCCAAAAAGTTAGTTAGCTGTGAGGAGGAGTCTGAGAGGAGAGATACCACAGGTGGCATGGGAGGCGGGGTAAAGGGAGAGACACTATGAGACTGTTGTGGAAAACTCAAAGGGATTCAGTACCAATGGCATGGATCATAAGCAGATTTCTAGGGAAAATTTAGCCTCAGGGAATTTATATAACTTGGGTTTCTGACTGGATTACCTTCCGGGAAGGTGGGACCACAGAGCTCAACGATCTCTATCAGAGCCCTCTTCCTGCCTGCCCCAGGGAACAACTTTATCCTTGCTTCAATTTTTCTCTGTCAACCACACCCACCATTCAGGATTTTAGCAATCTGACTTCTTGAAACATTATATCTAGATTCTTTTTTTTTTTTTTTGTCACAGTTTCAGGTTATCCAATAATTCTTAAAATTTTACTCCTTAATTTGTTTTCCAAGTCTGTTGTATGAGTTACTTTCAACTTTTTCTTTAAAAAAACTTTTCATTGTTATTTTTTCTGTGACATGAACACAGTTACTTCAGATATCTGCTCACTTTTTTCTCCCAGAGTCACCCCATATTTCTTACAGTATTTTCCTAAAAAGAAAAAAATAATTCAGTACAAATGATTGATATAGTAAAAAAAAAAAAAGTCTGAAAACATGTGAAATTTGTAACACCTGTAGACCTCCCACTCCCACAAAGAGGAATGTTTGAAGGCTCTTCATTTGAATCATGCTTGATCTTTTCAATTTTGTTACATTTACTTTTGACTATTTGCTATTTTTTTCCCCATTTACTTTGTGGGTATTGTGTATATTGTTTTCTTGGCTCTGCTTATATCACTCTGCATCAATTCATATAAATCTTTCCATGCTGGTCTATATTCATCACACAATTATTTCTTAAAACACATTAATATTCCCTTTTATTCATGTGTCACCATTTGTTTAGCCATTCCTCATTAGCCACCTGTTTGTTTCCAATTGTTAACTATCAGAAAAAATCCTTGGTATATGTTTTTAGAGTATATGGTATCTTTCTTTTTTTATTATAATCTCCTTGGGGTAAAAACCCAGTGATAAAATGCGGAGGTCCAGCCTCCACGGGGAACTAGGTTCTTGAATGGAGGGTTGGAGTTGGCGAAGTGGAACAAGAGACAGCACACTCTATGGCATGGTCATCAAGTTCGATTTATTGGCAAAAGCTTGTTCAAATTATTCAAGAAAGCTTGTGATTTTTATAGTCTTACAAAGTTAGGGTTGATTAGAGATAGGAAAATTATTTGGCTAGGATTACAAGATTTTCTTGGGGCCCAGAAATTCCCAGGACCCCAGGTGCAATGCTTCTTAGAAAAAAAGAATGTACAGAGTAAAATCAGACAATATAGTGAAACTTTAACTAAAGGTAAATGTACCTTGTGGTCATCACGGCATATCTGGCAGAACATGAGCTTCTCTAAAAATGTCACATTTACTTATTCCAAGACTTATACAATGCTTTTTAATTTTTTAACATGGTCATAAGATTTTTTAGAATAGAAACATTTTTTTTCTCAAGAACTTATTTCCCTCAGCCCATTTATTAATCACTCATACAATAGCTTGTTTTGTGTAGGGGTCAGTAAACCATGCAATGGCCTATTTTTCTTACTTTTCTTCCCATGATTTACTTGCTACCATCTATCACTGATGTTTACTGTTCCTTTCATCATATCATTATTTATGTAAGCTCTGCATAGGGGAGTGAAGAACCAGGTTGATTGAATTTGGAATTGTTTCAAACAAGAGGGAGTAACTGGAGATTTCTTTTGGAGTTTTTGGGGAAAGCTATCAATTTCCCAAGTTTCCCAGTCTCTAAGTTTGTTTAATGCTTCACTAGTAAAGAAACCTTTCATGTTTAGGCAGAAAGTACAAAGGGGCTTTTTTGGGGGTGAAGGGCTTCGTGCTCACCTCATTGTGATGGATGGATATATACATACAGCTATGCTAAGAATTCCTAGAGCAGAAATTAAGCAAATAATCATTAACCAAATATATTCCTGAATGCTTAGTTCTGTAAGGGCTTCTTCATGTTGCCTTGAATACATAAGGGTCAAGACCCTGTGGAGACCTTGTCATTCCAGGCAGGGTTCTTGGCTTTGCACACATGGGGGGAAGGTGGGGGTCAGGCCCTGTGGAGACCTTGTCATTCCAGGCAGGGTCCTTAGCTCCCAGCAATAAAATCTCTGATTCAAAGGGTATGTACAGTTTAATCACTTTATTTGCATAATTTCAAATCACTTTTTATGAAATGGTTGTGCCATTTCACAACTCTGCTAACAATGTATTAATGTACCTGTTCTATTGATGTGGCCATGAGATGAGGTTTGGGAGAGCCAAGATGAGGCACAAAAATTGTGAAGAATCACAATGAGGCATTCTCTATGCCAAAAGGTACCTTTATTAACAAGTAAAGGTCTTGGACAAAATCCAAATATGATTTGGTGCCATCCTTTGGAAATGGGATGATTTTTATAGACAGAAACCAGGAGAGAATTGGGGAGATAGAGGATGTTTTGAAAGAATCTGACAATAGTTGGGGAGATTTTTTGAAGGATAAAATCGTGCAGATGCTTGAAGAGTAAAATTGAGGGGAGTGGGGGAGAATTCTTGAAGAATAAAATCAGGGAGGAGTTGGAGAGATGATTCACGGATAAGGACAAAGTCAGGGCAGAGCTGGATGAATAGTTGAAGGACAAACTCAGGGGAGATTTGGGAAGATGGTCTCAAAGTGAATTAAAGAATATTGATCTTAGGGAGAGGATAAACTGGCTTGGGTTCCCATCATCACACAATTCCTTCAACATTGACTTTTGCCATTTTTTGTTATTTTTCCCAAATTAAGGGGTGGGAGGTAAAACCTCAAATTGTTTTAACTTGCACAAGAAAATTATGGGAGCAGGATGTATGGACTGTATTGTAAAAATAATGAGCAGAATTGATGAACTGGAATCTACAATGGTAATTACCAAAGAAAGCAGAGAAAACAGTAGATTAATAATGCAAGTATATAAAAATGAATAACAATCTAAAAGAAGAGAAGCAAAATTCAACAAAAGTGTAAAAGAAAATATGATTACTATGCAACAAACCTATTGAGAAGATAGGCTGCAAAGAGACAATGTAAGGCTAAGAAGTGTCCCAGAGGAGAACAAAAAAACCTTAGCAATTTAATGCAAAGAATTATACAAGAAAATTGCCTAGACTTTCCAAAGATAGAAAGTAAAATACCAATTGAAAAGAAACCAAAACTCTACTCTACTACAGAACGAAAGAAAAAAGAAAAAAAACCCCACAACCTAAGGCTGCATCTTCAAGTTACATGTTTTAATTTAATCATTCAGTTGAAAAACAAGTAACATAAGCAATGGATAAATACTAGCTATACCCTGCCTATAAGTGAGTGAATCAATGATTTTTGTGGGACCACAAATGGAATGGTGAAGGAAAAGGGGAGAGAGGAAAATGTGTTATGTGTATGGGTCAAATTAAGGGCTAGCCAAGGGGTGAAGGTGACCA
>JAJPUD010022359.1:0-11793 GCA_023553655.1 Myrmecobius fasciatus | reverse complement strand
AAAAAAAAAAAAAAAAAAAAAAAAAAAAAAGGAAGAATTTGAACCCAGGACTTTTCAAGTCCAGCACCATATTTTTTTGAGACATACCATTTCTCCATCAAAGAACACATTTTACTACCTTAGATTTCCATTTTGGTATGCTCATATATTTCTTTCCTTTGTTGATTATACTAAGTAGTAAAAAAAATGAATTGAGGAAAATGTAAATATATATATTGAACTGTTGTGTCTGAAGTAGCTCAGATCCATATTTAAGATATAAAAATATTGTTATTAAAATTCCTACTTCCTTGGGGGAAAGGGAGCATCTATGCAATAACTGCTAAAGGCTAACTTAATTTATTGACAAGTTAAATAAAGTTATAAATAATAGGTTGTTATTTTAGAAAGACATTAGGACCAAGTACAATTTCTTGAGTGTTTCAGGGGGAAGAACCATCATGTGCATTAATTATAAAAAGTTATTAAAATAAAACTAACAAATAGCATATAATATAATCACAAATAAATGCATTATGTTCTAAAAATCTCAGTGCAATTGGAAGCTATATTATCTTAAAACTGCATTAAATTTTTGGAAAAAAAGATTATTATATTAATGGAGTTAAGAATATAGATCTATATTCCTCTACATATATCCATATAAAAATATTGAACAAACAGATGAATAAATATTTGCCTAGTGATTGAATTAAGTTGTTCTGAATTAGAAACTAGGATGCAAATTCTTACTGATGATCACTGTTAATTTAGTTAGTCAAGTTTTCTGGATCGTACTTGGGTTACTTAATGTGGTTAACAGGGTATCATGAAGAGAGTGTAGACCTGGAATCAGAAAGATCAAATCCCACCTCCAACATTTACTAGCTGTATGATGATGGAAAAGTGACAACCTCTGAGGCTCATTTTTTTCTCATTCGTAAAATGAAGATAATAAACCATGTAGTATGTACCTCATAGGAGTATTGTGAGGCTTAAATGAGATTAAAAAAAAAAGAGTTTTGCAAATTCCAAAACACCCTGTAAATATCTGCTGTTTTTTGTAATAATTATAACAAACAAAATAGGAATAATGTACTTTGTTTTTTTCCTACTATTATGACAGAATAAATGATCTATGCTTAGTATAACCTAGTTTGGTAGAGACTTGAAACCCAAGTTTAAAGAAAAGACTCTCATTTAATGTGTTGCCTTATCCATGCTTATCCAAACTGAACCTCCTTACCTATTACAGTTTATCTATCCCTAATTGTTCATTTAGAGCAGTCATCATTAACCTGTGCCTCTAGTGTTAGGGTGATTCCGCCTCCAATCACCTCCTCAACTCAGGCATGAATCAGGTTGCAGGCACAGCAAGCAGAATGAGCAACAAAGGGGTTGTTAATACAAAGGGACAACTTTGTAAATGGGACAGAGCTGCCAATATCTCTTCCCACTCTACAAATTAGAAACTGCTAGAAGGAAAGAGGAAGAACCCTCCTCTTTTCTAGTAGCCAAGAAATGAGATTGTGGAATACACAGTTTATAATTGTATATGGAATACAAAATTCTATCCACAATGTGTAAGAAAAGTGTGTGATATATTTGAGATAGTTTATACTGTATGTTAATAAATGTCCATTGTTCTGATTATATATATTTGAGTCAAGGGAATGATCATAAATATTTATTATTAAAAACTTTCCCCAATGGTACTTTCTATAGAGAATTCTTGAAAGTTTTTTTTTTAAAGAAAATATTGATTATATAATTTTAAATTGTCTTCAACAAGCTTTGATTACAATTTCTTAGAAAAAATAGTCCACATGCAATTTTAGAAGTAGAATATTTCTGTTAACATATTATTTGTGGTCACACGATCCTACCTTCCTTTTATTTTTATATTGAAGAAAAAGGTGAAGTTGGATTTTTAAATAATTTATTTCTTGGTTCATTTTTTTACTTCCACATAGATTTATTTCTCTTTTAAATTTAAATATCCAATTAATAATGAGCAGAGATTCACCTGAAGTTATACAGCATGTAGTGGCAATGTTAGTTGGAACACAGGAATACTTATATTTCTTTCTTTTATCATTTTTTCTTGTTCTTTATTTAGCAGCAAATCCTATGCCTTCCTGGTTACATAAAGAGCGTCCGACTTTATGCAAAACAAAACAAAACAAAAACAAAAATAAAAACAAAACCACCACCAACCAAATACCATTCCCTAATGGAGGAAGTAGGTTATAGTGAAAGAAAATGCTTTATGTCCTTATAGATTTCACTTTGCCTCCAATTAGAAAACTGATTGATATTCTTAAAATCCCCAAAGAGCCTCTGCATAGTCATGTTTGCTATTTCAAAGGAGAAGAGGGTAGTTGGTGTGTCTAAATTGAGCAAAACATTTTTCTTAAATCTGTTCTCAAAATAGGAGGATAGAAACTAGTACAAAAAGAGTGTTTTCTCTGACAACTTACAATTAAACTCTTCCACTAGAATGGTAAGTGCCTGGAGGTTAGAAATGATGTTGCCTATTTTCTTTGGATTTCCCCATGGTACCCCATGCAGTCTTATACATGCAAACAATTTCTGGCTGACAGAGAATGGCTGTCAAATTACAGAATCAGAAAATTGCAGAATGTCAGAAGACATCTCTAAGGCCATGTTAGCTGAAGCCATATCTGAATAAGAATCCTTTATAATATGCCAAATAATCATCCAGTTTGTTCTTGAAGACCTCATATGAAGATATGGTTGCTATATTCCTAAGGAAGTACTTGCTTACTTCAAGCTAAAACCTCTATCAATGTATGCAGACGTTAGTAGCTACATATACTTTAAGAATCTGACCTCTTACTATTTATCTGGTGACTTGTATTTCCCAAATTATTTTCATGTGCACAACTAAATTGACACTTCAATGTAGGGAGGAAAGAGGTCATTTTTCCCAATTTTCCCAATGAAGAAATTGAGACTCAGATATGTTGTGACTTTTTCCAAGTCATACAGTAACAGAACAAGGCAACGAAGTACAGTAGAAAGAAAATGAATTTAGAATGAAAAAAACTGAGTTCAAATCCCATTTCAGCCTCTTATTTCATTTTAGTGGGACTTGAGGCACACCACTTTTACTTTATGAATCTTGGTTTTCTCTTCTGTAATACTAAGGGATTCTACTAGATTACTTTAAGGTTCCTTTCAACTCTATAGTTACAATCTTATGATCACAGGAACTGGGCAAGGATTTCTTTATATCCTGTATAAAGCACTTATTTTTTATCCTTTTATGCCACACATTCTCTAATGAATTAACAAGTAAGTTGTACATAACAATAACATACAAGAGTACTTTTATGCTTTGTGATTCCTTATATGCTTAGTTTAAAACTAATTTATTTCTGTTATGATTAATTATCAAGTATTATTTATCCAATCCATCTTACACTGAAAATTTTGGTGGTGACAATAAAAACAACTCTACAAAAGAGGAGTGCTACCCAATACATCTAGTCTCAGAAAGATTTTCTCCACATTAGAAAGGATTTGGGAAAATACAGAAATAGTGAGAGGGATATGGCCAGGTAATTCACATATAAGATGTGGTTTCATCAAATAGGGATGACATAGAATACAAGTATCCAGTTTGGAAAGGTAAAATATAAAGGTCAGAATAGATTTGATAGATTAGAGGGAATATAAAAGATAACTAATAACAACGTGTTTGTCACATATTAAAGGTAAAGTTTCCCCTGCATGAATACTCAGAGATTCCTTAATCCCATTTCGATTCACTCTGGAATTTTATCATTAGTATATTGTCTGATCTGAGGTCGATCTATTGTAGATTTAGTCATAACCTCTGTTTTTTTTTCATTATATGATAGTTTCCAGTTTTAATTTTACTCTCTTTTGTGCTGTTTCTAATAAAAGAGAAATTGACATTCAACTTAATTCCATTTTTAAACTTGAAAACTTAAAGAAATATTTTTATCCCCAATAAATAATGTAACAATAGTGTTTTTTCTTTTTTAAAGTTGGATATCATATGCAAATACTATATTTTTATTTCAAGGAACTTCGACATTTCTTCATATTAGATGAAAGAAAAATGTTGAAATACCTCAAAATATTAGTTTAGAATTTGAGCATATATTCTTTTTTCAACTAGCTCTTTATTGTTAAGTTTAAACCAAATTCTGAGACTAGGATGTCCAACTATTCCTATTGGTAATTGAATTCTCCTGACTGACATAATTAGACCCTATCAGTTAAACCTATTGTGTCAAAATTTTCTTGAAGAGTCTTCATTTACATATTTCTAACACAGCAGAACTGTAATAGTCTGTTCTGTCAAGGCCCAGTGTAGCATGCTTTCACTCTCAGATTGACAGTGATAATAATTGATACTATGGGTCTTTTATGTTACAGTGACTGTGTTTTTGGCACATAATATTCAAGAAACCAAGCACTGAAAATCCTTTGGAAGTGTTATAACAGGCATTTCTCACCCAATCTCTATCCCTGTTATCTCCTATATTTGTGAATGGATTGTATCAAACTGTCTCTAAATGTTTTAAGAATGATCTTAGTTCCTTGTTTCAGATATTCCTTGGTCTACATACACTTTATCTTTATAACTACTTTGGTTTCTTGAGTATTTATAGTACTTAAAAAGAGAATTATAACTGCCAATTGTCACAACTGTAATGAAGGTAGGTAGAGCTATAACTATATCAAGGAACCTGGACTTTTGCTTCGAGAAAGAAAATTAGAAATAATTCTGACATGAATACCCATTCTTTCCTGGCAACAATCATCACAAGATCTTGTGGTAGAAATATGACAGTACACTGGAGCTAGAGAAGATCCTTGAGGAAAGAAGCACTCCATCTCATATTTCAATCAAATATCCTATTTCAATAAAATATTCCTACTACCTAGGTGAGTTATTTCTAACTGCTGAAGCAGTAGTACTGTTGTTAGCACCCAGGAAAGAAGTCCTGGCTACCTTACCTAGTTGTTACTATGCTTAATAGTTTCATTTTCTCTTTTTGTTGGAGAAAACAAGTCTTTCTATTTTTATATTGAAACCTATGACTTTAATAAGGAAGACTTTGGTGTTCTCCCCAGTCCAGTAAAACCACTAGAACTTAGCCATTGCTTTATTCTAAAATTATAGGAAAAAAACTGAGATAGATTTTTTTAAAGTAAGAAAAATATATTTCCACAATTTGCAATATGCTTGGTTTTGTGTTTGTATAGAATATCAATAATCTTTATCTTTCTCACTATCCATTCCTCTAATACTTATTCATTGTCTTAGCAGTAGTAGTTTTTGAAAACATGCAATCTCTTAATTATTGTGGTGTCTTTGGCTTTGAAATATCTGCATTTTTATACTTTAACAAACCTGAATTCACTGGTCATAAGAGAAGGCAAGAAGGATGTCCTTTTAGTTTGTCCTTTATCTATTTGTTAATAACTGTTGTGTTAACATTTATTTTGTTTTTAAAAAGATAGGGAATGGTACCTAATAGAAGCAACAAGAGGTCATGATGAAATTTTTGTGAATAAGGTCTTGTACCAAAAAGTCTTTAAAGACTATATAATCCAGTCCATATACTCTATAGATAAGGGAACTGAGTATACTTATATGTATATCTATCTCTCTGTATACACATACATAATATATATTATATACATACATGTACATATATGTATATATATGTGCATATATATATATATATATTTTTCCCCTTCTTCTCCAACAGTCATGTATTTGTTGTTGAAGTATTTTGCAATTTGAGACTCCTGGTTTGGAGGGTTAGCTTGTTTAATATATGTCTTGGACAGAATCTGGTAAATTTAAGAGTCATACATTAATTCACTAATTTGGTGTTTAAATTCTATAATCAATGTATACATATAAAACAACTTATGCATTTAGTCTATCAGTCAACAAGTATTTAAGTGCTTACAAAATGCCTAGGTATTATACAAGAGCTAGGGAGATAAAAGCAAAGAACAGTTTCTGCATTGAAGGAGCATACTTCCTATTGGAAAAGACAACATGCAACTAATGAACTACATTCAAGGTATGTGCAGAGGAAATAAAAAGTAATCTAAGAAAGGAAGTCATTAGAAACTAGGGGTGATGAAGGCTCCTTCAGAAAGTAAAATTTGAGCTGAGTCTTGAAGGAAACTAGAGATTTACTGGATCTTTTCAGACTGGAAATGGAACTTTTTTTTTTAATCTCACAACTCTTTTGAAGAATTTACTTTTTTAATGCAACTTCATATGGTATCTAAAACATCACACAATTTCAGAGTTATAAGTGCTTTCAGAGACTAACTTCCAACCTGTCCCTAAACAAAAATCCCTACATCCAACCAGTTTGCCTTCTAACCTTCACATGAAAATTTCTAAAGAGGGAGTAACTACTGCTTACCATTTTACTTTGGGATGGCTTTCATTGGTTTTCCTGCTATTTAACTTCTCTACAACTTTAACACTTTATACCTTGATTCTTGTCCTCTAAGGACAAGCATTAGCAAGGCTAATTTCTTGACCACATGACAGTTGTCAAGCATATAAAGTTAATTATCATGTTTTCCTGTAAGTCTCCAAGCTTTATGTTCCTAATTTCTTCTTCAAATGATCCTGATGATGATGATGACAATGATAATGATAATGATGGTGATGGTGATAATATTAATAGTTAATATTTATGGAGTGCTTCAAAGTTAGAAAAATTCTTCATAAATAATATTCATTTTATCCTCATAATAAATTCTGGGAAACATGTAATATCATTATCCCCATTTTATGAGGAAACTGAAGTCGAAAGAGATTAAGTGACTTGTGTAAAGTCATACAGCTTGTATTTTAGACCAAATTTTAATAGAGATCTTACTGGTCCCATGCCCTATCTACTGTACCATCTAACTATCTCTAATGTAGCATGGTTTTCAGTAATTTCATCATCCTAGTCATCCTCTTTTGAATGTTCTCCAATTTGTTCATATCATTCCAAAAAATGGTGGGCCTGAATCAAGTAGATGTGAGTTGAAATTCAGCCTCAGACACTTATTAGCTGTATAAAACTGTACACATAGCTTAAACTCTGTGTGCCTCAATTTCCTTAAGTGTAAAATGAAAGTTATAATACCATCTACCTTCCAGAGTTGTTTTAAGGAGCAAATGAGCTCATAATTGTAGACCATTTAGCATAGTACCTGGCACATAATAGGTCCTTCCTTCCCTTTTCTCTCCTTCCCTCCTCTTTCCCTTCCTCCTTTTCTCCTTCCCTTCCTCCCTTTTTCCTCCCTCCCTCCATTCTCTCCTTCCTTCCTTCCTTTCTTCTTTCTTTCCTTTTTTTCCTTTCTTCTTTCCTTCATTCTATCCTAAAATATGTCATACATAATTGAGCACAGTATGCCAAAGGTGGTCTGACTTCCATAAAACTAAAAGTAATGTCTTGCCTTATGAAACCTAAGGTTACAGTTGCTTTATTCACCACCATATTGCACTGGCAACCTACATGCTAGTTGCAGTTCAATAAAACTTTCAGACCTTTTCCAGATAAACTGCTATTTACTCACACTTTTCCTGTTTTATGCTTGTGGTGATTTCAAAAAAAACAAGTGAAAGGTTTCCTTTGTCCCTATTAAATTTCATCTTATTTGATTCAGCTTGTCAAGATCTTTTTTACTCTTTATTCTGTCATCCAGTGTGTTAGTTGTAGTTCACAGCTTTGTCATCTGAAAATTTGATAAGCTTGCCATCTATCCCTTTATCCAAGTCATTGATTAAAAAAAAAACTTTGATAAGCATAAGATAAACAATCACAGATTTCTGGGGCACTGCCAAACTGTCCTATTGATAGAGTCATTAAGTGCAAACTCATATGTCCCTCAGTATCTGAAATCACCAGAAAGTGCTTTAGCCCTTTATCTTGCCCATATTCTCAATAACTGTACCTCCACATTCTCTCTAACATCTTCAACATTTGAGCACTATAACAAATAAATATAAATAATACTACAGGATAAAGGCATATCAAATAATGTCACTTAGGGCTCTACTCATCAATTCTTGATTTACAAACCAAAACACTCTGCCTAGTTCACCTTCAGTGACATATTATAGATGCTGTCTTATCCCTATTAGAATGTAAACTTCTTAAGGGTATGAACTGCCTTGCTTTTATATTGTGTTGAAAATGTTTAGTTCAGTATTTTGCACATAGTAAGAACTTAATGAGCACTGTTCATTTATTTATTGAAATTAACATTAAACCATTATACCTACTCATTTATTCAGATATAAATTCATTGAATTGTCCTATTTTCTAGCTTTCATCTTTTCCCCCAATAACAATATAAATGAATCCATCAAATTCTTCACTAAGACCTAGCTAAACTACATTTATATCATTACCATTATCTACCAGACAGTCAATTTATAAGCACATATTATACATTTGCTTTATCAGAGTTATTGTTAAGGTTGAGGATACAAAGAAAGGGAAAAACATGATCCATGCTTTCAAGGAATCAAAAATCTTGTAAGAGAGACATTATTAAGAAAAAAATATATACACAAACAAAACATATATTATAAATGGTAGATAATCAACAGAGGCAAGGCACTCACATTAAAGGGGATTAGGAAGTGCTTATTGTAGAAAGTGGGATCTTGGCTGGAATTTGAAGAGAGCCAGGAAATCCAAGAGATGGAGATAAGGAGACAGCAAATTTCAGGCATGGGAGATAGCTATTCAACTACCCAGAGTTTAAAGATAAAATGTCTTATGCAATGAACAGCAATGATGCTAGGATCACTGAATTACACAGTATATGGGGGAGAGGAAATTGTAAGAAGAATGGAAAGTTAGGAGGGAACAAAGTTATAAAGGAGTTGGATGCCATATAGAGAATTTCATATTGATCCTGAGGGCAATAAGAGGCAAATCTATTTTTTATTGAACAGACTGAGATATGTTCAGAAAGTGGACAAGGAAGAAGATTGGGGGAAAAGTAGTAGATTTTGCATTTAAAAGATTGTTTGTAATTTTGAAGTAAACAAATGGGGATGAATAATGAAGTTGCAGATAACCTTAAGAAATTTAGCCACAAAAGGAAGAAGAAAAATAACGAGCAGAGATCAAGTAGGAATTTTTGAGGATGAAGGAGCCAAGGATGCATTTGTAGAGAGTAGGGAAATATTCGATATATGAGGCAAAATTGAAGATTAGTGAGGGAGTAGTAATAATAGAAGGTGAAATATGCTGGAAGAGATGAGGTGGAGTAGGATAATTTATGAATACAGATGGGTTTATTTTGGCAAAGAGGTCCATCTGTTTATGTGAGAAAGGGGCAAAAGATGAGATAATGGCAGAAGCATCTGAGTGATGTGAGATGATCAGGCAGGGAGAGAAGAGAGCCCTTGGCTAATGGCTTTGATTTTTCAGTGAAATTTGAGGCAAGGTTCTCAGATGAGATAATGGAATCAGGGATAGCCATGAAGTGTTTCAATGCCTATTTAATTTTCTTCCCAATTTTTTAAAATTTTCTATATTGAGTCGGATAGTAAGTCAAAGAATTATAAAAGATAGCCCTGTTTCAATAAGGACAAAATTGAGATGATGTATCATAAATATTTTTGTGGATAATCCATAGTTTTTTATGACTCCATAAGAAGGAGTGAAAGTGATGATTGGTGGTTGTCATTAAAAGCTGAAGTTTGGTAGGGCAAGATTAGTTATGAGATAAGGTGACAATATAAATGAGATAAGAATACAATGTGGAGTTGAACTACTTCATTAAGAGCTCAAGAATGGGGAAAGAAGAAAGGGAAATATAGCCAGTAAAGCTCTTATAGTATGTGAAAGAACTGAGGCATAGAAGTATTGAAGGACACAATGAGTGGACAGGACAGTCAAAAATTCAAGGCAGAGGAAAATAGAGGTAGAATAACATTTGATTATGACCAAGGAAGGAAATCTTAGAATTATGAATATGGAAGGGGATTATTTGTAGATGATGGAAAGATTAAGAGTACACACATCTCTATGTATAGCTGAATTGGGGAGAAGAATGTCATGTAAAATTAATAAGTTGAAGAACTTGGAGGTTAGGGATTTTGAGGTAATATTATTATTCATGTTGAAGTCCCCTAGGATAAAGGCAGGAATTACTCACTGAGGAAAGAAAGGTATTGTACAGTAGTCAGTAGGCAGCAGCTATGAGAATTTTAAATGAGTGGTAAATGTGGATTGAGTGAATTTGAAAGAAGAAATTACTAAATGATTTTGGAAGAAAGAAGAGTTAGGAAGTGATAGCACAGAAAAATGAGTATTTTGGTTCTCCCACCTTGACCAGTGTAGTTGGGGGAAATGAGTAAAAGTGTAATCTCTGGTGGAAAGGGACAGTGGACAGGGAGGTAATACTCTTAGGAATTATTCAGATTATTGAAAGACAGAATATGGAAGAGGAAAGAAATTAGGATGAAAGCAACCTTAATAACCCTGTCTAAAAGTGAGGAAAATGGGTATTGCATGATTTGATGAAGCCATGTTGGCTTTTTGTGATCACTAATATTTAAGTAAATTTATGGGAAAAATTGGAACATTTAACTTCCCATTCCCAGAAACTATGTTCAATTATGAATCTAATGAAAATTATTCTCACATCTATTTAACAAGTCATATTTCCTCTACTGAGTTCCAGTTCTGTATTGAGAACTGCCTTTTGAACATATTAAACTGGAAGTTTTTTAGGCATCTCATACTCAACAAGTTCAAAACACAACCCATATGTTTTGTCCCTCAAAGTTCTTGTAAGATTCTCTATTATGTCAAAGATACCATCATACTTCCAGTCTCTCATCTTCCTTCAATTCTTTCTTCCACTTACCCTACCTAATTAGTTGCCAAATCTTGTCATTTTTTTTCTCTACAAGATCTATTGCAAGACTCATCTTTTCCCAAGTCACACAGTTTGCATTTTAGTTCAGAGACACTCACCACTTCTGCCTAGCTAGTTACAATAGATTTCTATATGGTCCATTTACCAGATGTCCCTTCCCACTCTAATCCATTCTCTTCAAAGATACTAGAGGGATTTTCTTTTAAAATTATGTTTTACCATATCAACTTCCCAACTCAGTAGACTTCAATGTTTCCCTATTAGCTCAAAAATCAAATCTTATGCTGAATATTTAAAGATCTTCATAAACTTGGTCCATTCATTCCAATCCAATCTTCTTAATTTCTTCTTCCCTCCATGGACTATTATAGTATATGGAGACATCCTGGTCCATTTGCTGCTCCTCTCACATAGAATAGATCATATTTTTGTACTTCTGGGTCCCATTACTGGAATGTTCTTTCTCCTAACATCTGATTCTTAAAAATATGATCTTTTAAAGATTCAGCTCATGTGTTTTCTTCTCCAGAAGGCCTTTACTAACTCTCTACCCTAAAGCTGCTAAATATCATGACCTTCCATATCTACTCTACTTTTATTTCATATTCTCTGATGTCAGATAAATAGTTTGTATCCTAATTGGATTGTAATTTCCTTGGGGGTAGGGACTGTTTTTTCTTTTTATTTATATCCCAACTTACATATTAGTAAATAGTGAGCACTTAATAAATACTTGTTGATCTTTTTTTTTGCAGAACAAGATTATATTTTTGGTGGTCCCTATAGACTTATGTTGTGCTTTCAGTTAACGTTCGTGCATTTTTTTCAGAACAATTGTGGTTTAACCATGACTCTAGCTTATTCTTTAGTGGGTGGTTTTTT
>JAJPUD010022358.1:0-17357 GCA_023553655.1 Myrmecobius fasciatus | reverse complement strand
AAAAAAATGGTTGTTATTTAAAGAAGCATTATTATGGTCCTACTATGTGTCAGGTATTATGTTTAGCACTGAGGATACAAAAAAAAGCAAAAAAAAATGGTTGTTACCTTCAAGAAGCTCACAGCCTAATAGGGGAGACAACAGGATAATGATTACGAACATATAAGCGATATTTAGGATAAATTAGAAGTAGTCACCAAAGAGAAGGAACTAGATAGAATTAAGAAGGATGGGAAAATTGTTCTAGAAGATGGTCTTTTAGCTAAAACTTGAAGGAAATCAAGGAAACCAGTAAATGCAGAATGGGAGGTAAAGTTGAAAGCATGGGAGACTGTAAGGACAAATGATCAGTCAAGAGAAGTAAAATCAGTCATTCTTGAATAAAAAATATCAAGGAAGCCAGTATCCCAGTATCATTAAGTATATGGTATGGTATGAGCATAAGGTATGAGACTACAATGAAAGGAAGGTGCCAGACTATGGGGATCTTTAAAAACCAAACAGAAGATTTTATATTTGATCCTGGAGGTAGTAGGGAGCCATTGGTATTTATTGAATAGTGCTGAGGGTAACTTCTGGAGACAGTTGTGAACTATGCCCAAAAGACTATAAAACTCTATATTCCTTTGATCCAATAGTGGCACTATTGGTTCTGTATTCCAAAGAGATCATAAAAGAGGGGAAAGAAGCATCATGTGCAAAAAGGTTTATAGCAGCTCTTTTTGTAGTGGCAAAGCATTAGAAAATGAGTGGATGACTATCCGTTGTCTACAAGATGTCCAAAAGGCAGTTGGATACAAGAGATTTGAAGAGACTATAAATTAGAAAAGATGATTAAGTCTAGATAAGAGAATCATCAACATATAAATGATAAATAGAAAGAGGAATTGAAAGGATCCAAAACAAACATGGGGAATATCCAGCTCTATCTGTAAAATCTTTGGTGAAGAGGCAGAAAAGGACCCCCAAAAGAAGTTAGGTAAAAGTTGTAAAGTGAAAAAATAAATAGCTGTGAAGTCAGGAAATCGGGCAACTCACAACTTCGATGAATCTTAATTTTTCCAAGTAAAACAAGGTTTGATCTAGATAGCCTCTGAGCTCCTTCCAGCTCCAGCTTAATGACTCTATGATTTCTCTTCTCTAATTCCAAATTTTCTTACCTGAAAATGGAAATAACTCACACCTTGGAGAAAAAAAAAAGAGGTTAGAGCAAAAAAAAAAGTTCAGAAATAGCCAATTCAACAAGCTAGGTTTAAAGTTTTTATTTTTGATTTGATTTGATTTGATTTTAGATGATATATGTACATTCATTTTGATATATTTCTATATGAGTCAAGTTGGGAGAGAAAAGTCAGAACAAAAAGGAAAAATCTTGAGAAAGAAAAAGAAAGAAGAATGTGGTGACAATAGTGTGTGTTGACTTACATTCAGTCTCCAAAGGTCTCACTCTGAATATAGATGATATTTTCCACCCAAATCTTATTGGGATTGCCTTGGATCACTGACTTTCTGAAAAGAACAAAATCTATCATAGTTGATCATCACGTAATCTTGTTGCTGTATACAATGTTTTCTTGGTTCTGCTTGCTTTACTCAGCACCAACCTTTTTAGGCTCTTCTAAAATCAGCCTGTTCATCATTTTTATAGAACAATAATATTCCATTACTTTCATATACCACAACTTATCCAGCCATTCCCTAATTGATTGGCATCTTCTTATTTTTCAATTCTTTGCCACAAAAAGAGGACCTACAAATATTTTTGCACAAGTGGCTCCTTTTCCCTTTTTTATGGTCTCTTTGGGGTACAGACCCAATAGTGGCAATGTTTTATAGGGGGTCCTTTTCTGCCTCTTCACCAAAGATTTTACAGATAGAGCTGGATATTCCCCATGTTTGTTTTGGATCCTTTCAATTCCTCTTTCTATTTATCATTTATATGTTGATGATTCTCTTATCTAGACTTAATCATCTTTTCTAATTTTTAGTCTCTTCAAATCTCTTGTATCCAACTGCCTTTTGGACATCTTGTAGACAACAGATAATCATCCACTTATTTTCTAATATATTTTCTTGGAAGGTTCAGGATTTTAAATGAAAATTCAAACTAACAACCCCAATCAAGGAATGAATGAAAGGAATTATATAGAATAAAATCAGAAAATTACTGTGGATTGAAAAATATGTAGTATCCAATGATAGCTTTTTCTCAGGTAATTTCTTCATTTATGAAAATATTCTGTCCTTACAACTTTTTGGTAGCCATACCTCCCTTTTCTTCTTTACAAAAACTCATTGTTCACTTTGAAAGCTAGATATAACCGTAATTTGTAACCATAGGTACATTGCAAGAATTGACTTGTCTATCTTCAGTCATTCACTAAGTAGATCCTAAAATTCATTATTGGAAACTGACTCACTGGCCTCCTTGATTATCTTCCACTACCATCAAAAAAGAGAAATATTCAAGAGGACTTTAAAATTATGAAATTATCAAACATTGATTGAACAAAGATAGACAAAGTCAGGGAGACGGTGTGATGCTGTTTAAAAAAAATATATTCTGGAATAAAAATGAAAAAGCCTGGGATTCTGTCTTAGCTTTGCCATTTGCTAACTATTTCACGATTTGTGAGTCAGTCTTTTTTGATCCATTCATCATCTAGAAACTGAGTTCTGGAAAAATTCTAGCAAGAGAGTGGAGTGAGAGAGGTGACAAAGGGTTATAAATCATCAGCCTTTACTTTCTCTCCACATATCATATGCAAAGTTGAACAGAAAATAATGCCCCTACCTCCAAACTAATGGATGTGTAAAATGCAAGAGCAAAAAAGCAATGGAATAGATATGTTGAAGAGCCACCCCAGACAAGAAAAAGGACCAGAACAAGAAAATGAATAAGTAACACTAATGAAAAAAAAAATCCCACACCTTGAACAAATATGACAGAGAACACACAAAACTCAATAAACACTTTAAAATAAATAAAATAGGGGCTTGCATCCATAGAAATGGTGCATTTATAATAAGAACTTTATCAATAAAATAGACAAATCATAACAAAAGACAACAAAATATGTGATAAAAATGTGAATAAAGCAATGGGATCACTGAAAAATACAATTTGCACAATGGAAAAGCAGAGGCAGCAAAGGATGTACAAATCAGCCAATCAACAGTATCTCAAGGATTTATAATGTGCTAGAACCCATGCTGAGCACTAGGGGAGCAAAGACAATATTGAAATTGTTTTGATTTCATCAAGTTTAAATTCTACTAAATAATTTCTCTTAATTACTTCAAACTCCACCCCCTCCAAACTCCAACAAAACAAAATAAAAAAAAGTATAATTGTAGACAGATAGGAAGGTTCCCCAGCCTTTTATTAAACACTCTGTATAAGGCCCTGAAACCTAACAGAAGGTAAAAGTATAGAAGACAATCTTCAGTGCTTCCATCATACTTAAGTCAGGACAGTAGGACAGAATCTCATCTTGGTTTTGCAAATTATTTAACAAACCTTCACTGATTGTAAACAAGACCCAAAGCTAGATATGTTGGAAAATAGCAGGATGAATAAAACATAATCCATGATATCAAGGAATCTACAGTCTTAGAAGAAATAAGATATTGATAATGAAAAAATAACAAATGATAAAAAAGTATCGAATGAAAAGTAAAATCCGTTAGTGCGTCAGTGTTAGCCTCCTTATGCCTCATTTCCCACATCTGCAAAATGGAGATATTAATTCCACCCTTACTATCATGCTTGAGGTGGAGATTGCATAGATTTATTGTACAATGTTTCCCAACTCTTATGATTTTAAAATCTATGTCATACACTTAAGTCCTCACCCTGAGCCTGAGAATGAGCCCTAACCTCAGAAAAAGGTGGAGGCTTAATCCACACCTTTGAGTGTGCTAATATTATCTATTACTAAAATGAATAAAATTAATATTCAAATTTTGCAGATTAGAGAACTGGGAATTATAAAAGTGAATACTGATAGCATTAATACTTATCACTGTTCATGCTATGTTTATCATGGATTTCTTTCTATTATTTGTAATACTTTCCTTAGTTAGTCCAAAGAGGATATGGGTATGGGATAACCAAAGTCTACCTCTAGAATCAGAGAAATCATATGAGTACCTGTCCTGTCAGGGATGAAGGAGTATTGTTTAAGAATGCTAAGAATAGCATTTTTTTTTTTAAATCTGGAACTTGTTCAAATCCCTTATTGTGCCTCAATTTACTTCCTGGATTCAAAGAACTAAGTTGAAAAGTTAATGATTTTAATAATTATACTTTTTATGAGCCCCAGTTGGTTACAAACCATTTTATAAACTCATATTTAGAAAAATTAGTACTGTGATACATTTACACCATTGGTGGGCAAAAATCAGGATCTTTCAGTCTCTTGCAGAAAATCTAGCAGTCCCTAAGTTTGAATCACAAGATTCAGTGCTGGGAGAAACTTTGAAGATGAACTATTCCAAAATTCTTATTCTGATTCAATGTGATTCAATACTTATTGAATGTGCAAAGAGTCATGCAAGGTAAGATAGTACCTGCTCACAAGAAGCCTACCTATTCACAGATACCTTTGGAAAATATAAGGGGCACTGACCTTGGAACTGGTAAGCTAGAATTCAATTTTAATTTTAATTGTATAGCTATGAGACAGTACCAATACTAAGCCTTGAAGAGATAAGGAATATATGTAAAAAGGGGGTAGCATGTGGCATTAAGAACACTAAACTTAGCATTAAATACTGAGTTTAGCCATGCAACTTTGAACTATCTTTCTTTGTACCTCAGATTCTGCATCTGTAAGATGAAGACATGAACTTGATTTCTAGGGCCTTTTCTAGCCCCAAATAAATGAATAATAAATGCTTCCTGTCTTTGCTGAAAGCCCAGTTCTCCCTCCCCAGCTCATTGCAACTTCCCCAAACTGGAAGGAGAAGCAACATGAGCTCGAAATGAGAAGCATGGGAGAGAAAGCAGGAAACTCCAAAAATTAACTCTCAGGGAAGATGGAAAATTTCTAGCTAAATTTCAACAAGAAATTTTTTATTTGACTGGTAAATGAGATTGAAAGATGAATACCACAATTTAATAAGCATAGTCAATTAACTGTCATCCTTCCTTCATTTAGATCTATGCTTTTATTTTGCTTTTATTTTATTTATTTGTTTTCCTTTGTTTTTTGATGGAGGGGAAGGAAAGAGATGAACTCAATCACATATTAGTAGTCAGTAGGAAAGAGAGACTGATTCCCTCTGAACCTCAGTTTCTTCATCTGTGAAAACAGGGATAATTAATCCTCTCCCTGCCTACTGTCTAGCCCTGTTGTGGGGAATGAATGGCCTAATGAATGACAAAGCAATGAATGAAAAGAATTAAGTACTAAAGAATTAATTTATTTGATCCTATCAGAAAGAGAGAGGAACTCTGACCACAAAGATTCTCAGAATTATAAAGAGAGCTTCTTAAGGCTGAAGTATAATTCACAAATGAATAAAAGTCTTCTTTCAAATATCCTTAAATCATTCTCCTACCTGTTTGTTGTCATAACTGAAATTTCATTTGAACACTTTAGAGAATCACAATATTTCACCACTGGGAATGCTCTCAGATGCTATCTAGTAAACCCATATATATATTTTTTAAAATGTGTTCTTGACTTCAATTATAAAGTGAGATTTTTGAAAACAAGAATCATCTTAATTTTCCTTTTGTATTCCCAAAACTTAGCATAGTATATGACATATAGTAACCATTTAATAAGTTTTATTAATTCATTAATCAATTTATTTATTCACAAACTACTTATAGTAATCCAAATATTGCTTGAAGGCCTCCAATGAAGGAGAACTTCCTACCTCTTGAGGCAGCCTATTTCATTTTAGTTAAGAGATAAGATTTTCCCTATATCAAGCTTTAATCTGTTTCTCTGTAACTTCCACCTTTCAGGTTGTTTCCTGTTCCCTGATCTATGGCTTCACAAGTAGGATTGGAATGTTCTCCTTTGGCAGACAACTCACATTAGTCTCTCTTTTTTTCAGAGAAACTGTCGGTGAGAAATAGACTCATTTGGCCCTTTACTGAGAAGCTAAAATAAATGATTGTGTTGCCTTTCCCATTGAGTGAGCAATGTTTTCTTCTTTAAAAAAATAAACATCACTGTCTTTGGCCTGTTTGTTCAGCAGCCTGGGAGGCACAGCTCCAGAGATCACTCATCAGAGTCCTATTCTGGCAAGCAGAGGCTATTTCCATCATTCTGCCAGACTACTGGACCATCTACCAGTCACAGGTATCGACTGAGTAGCTTTTGCCTATTTGACCCTGCAGAGGAAAGGCAGAGGGAGGTTGTAAGGTAGCTCCCCCAATCCCAGTCCCTGAATTATGGTACCCTCTGGTCTGAAAGGAAAGCTTTAGCACCCACCCTCATCAGTTAATCAATCAATCAATAAGAATCTCTTAAGTGCCTGCTGGTTTCCCAGCAGTATGGTAGGTACCAGAAATACAAAAATAAAAATGAAATTTGTTCTTTACCTCAAGGAGTTTTAATATAGTTGGGGGAGACAAAGTGCAAATATACTGTTGTATGCAAATTAGAGAAAAGCTAATTTTAGGAGAAAGACCCTGGTAGCTGAGGAATTTGGAAATATTTTAGAAATTAGCATACTGTAACCAATTAGATGCAGAAACTCTTGTGATGACATCTGAATCCCACCTGAGACGATTACAAAACTGGGTCACTTTGGACAAGTCACTTTTCTGAGCCTCAGTATCTACATCTCTATAATGGTGCTAACAATAACAACAACCTCACTTGTCTTGTGAAGATTAAAGGAGATCATGTATGAGCCACTTTGCAAATCCTGCAGGGGTGTAGAAGTGCTATCAATTAAGGGGTTTTCCTCCAGTGGGTTGATACTATTTTCTCAGATACATTATGAGTTGATACTATTTTCTCAGATACTTAACCAACTACTTGAAAAGGGAAGAACAGAAATGCTCCTTCCAACAGACAAGACTGAAATTCCCAAAAGCTCACTGGAAGCAAGATAGATAGGAAGGCCCTCAAATGTTCCTGCCTACCTCCATAATTTCTCCCTCCTGTTAATACATGGCAAGAGCCTTGTTTCTCTGCCCTGAACTGATTTTGCTAATGTCTCTTCTGTGACATTGAGCAAGTCACTTCTTCCTGAGAATATATTTACTGATGGGTGTTAAATGGGTGGGAGAGAGATGGGCAAAATCATCTCCCAAATTCCTTCTAGCTCTAAAATTCTTTGTATAGCTTTTGAAAGACCCTTGAGTTTAACAACCTACATTTATGTTTATAACCCCTTCTAGCCCTGACATCCCATATTCTATGTCCTTTTCTAGCTTTGACAATCTAGACATTTATTAGCTGTGTGAACCTGGAAAAGTCACATCACCTCCATTTGCCTCAGTTTCCTCAACTGTAAAATGGAGATAATAATAGCAGTCACTCCCCAGGATTATTATGAGGATCAAATAAGAGAATAATAATACAGTGCCAAGCACACAATGTTTTTTGTCCAGTTGTGTTCAGTCTTGTCTAACTCTTCATGACCCCATTTAGGGGTTTCTTGACAAAGGTGATGCAGTACTTTGCTATTTCCTTTTTTATCTCATCTTACAGATAAAGAAACTGAGGTAAACAGGGTTAAGTGATTTGCTCAGGGTCAAGCTAATAAGTTTCTGAAACCAGATTTGAACTCATGAAGATGACTTTTCCTGACTCCAAGTCCAGCATTCTATGCGCTATGGCACCACATAGATGATCTGGCATAGTACCTAGTGGCTGGCAAGGTATATCATACAGATGTCCTATAAATGGTTATTTTTTTTTCTTTTATAAATGAGAAAAATGGAGGCCCAGGAATAGTGGAATGACTTGCTTTAGGTCATGTAGATAACACTTTCCCATATACAAAATATTTATATAGTCTTTTAAGATTACAATGTGCTTTGAAAATATTTTCTCATTTGATCTTCTCGACAGCCCTGGAAGATAGGTGCTATTATTTTCCTCATTTTATAGATATTGGAAACTGAGGCAGATGGACATTAAGTGACTTGCCTGGGGTCACATAGATGGTAAATGTCTGACCCTGAATTTGAGCTCAGGTTCTCCTGACTTTGGGGCCAGCACCCTATCCACTCAGCATCCATTATAGGCAGTAAAAGGCAAAATCAGGATTTGAAACCAGGGCTTCTGACTCCATTTCCCATACTATAATGTTCCATGTTTATTCAGTGTGAAGTCGTTTTGTTCTGTTCCCTTTGATACTTTATCAGTCAAGGTTTTTAGGTTGGGCTCTGTCCTCCATTCCTTGAGAGCAGCCAGATGAGTTGGGATGCTTTTAAAATATGTACACTTCTGTTATCAAGATCCACAGAATAGGATCCCTGCTGGCTGCTTGATTCACCTCTCTCTCCCTCCCTCCCTCTCTCCCTTCTATACCCCTCAACATTTTTGTTAAATCAAGCCCTGATGACATTAAACAAGTTTAGGTTGGGGGGTATGGATCACTTGGGCGACATGGGGCGAAATTGGCTGTTCTGTTTGGCTGCTCAGCTAATCAATGAAATTCCATTAGGGAAACTGACCAAGCAGGATGAGGAATACAGATTTCAGATATTGGGCTTTCCTGCTTGACTAGTCGGTCCTTCTCATTAGTCTGAGCTAGGGATAAGAGCTCATGCTTAAGTTGCCAGGAAGCTTCTACACTGAAATGAAGAAAGAAGATTTTGGACTCCCACAGAAAGTGTGTGTGTGTGTGTGTGTGTGTGTGTGTGTGTGTGTGTGTGTGTAGTTTTGGCTTAGTGGATACTTTTCATGAATAGAGGAGAAAACAGAGGTCGGAACCTGTTTGTCCTGGGCCATTTGTAATAGCTTAGGCTATCTCAAGGACAGTTCAGGCTCAAATGCAGGATTGGGTAAATATTCATCAGGTATCCATGGCAGAACTTCAGGCAGGTACATGTTCTATGAGTTATGGAATCCTGGAATTTGCTTGGATTCTTTCAAGGCTCATTTCCAGTGCTATCTCCCATGCAGACCTTTCTCTTAGTACTCTTTCTCTCTTCTTCAATTTATCTTGTATTTTACTAATTTGCTTACATGACGAATAGTAACAACAATAATAATAACAATAACAACAAAAATAGTATTTATGAAATGCCTTGCCTTGGAAACCACTTTACATGTCATCTCATTTGATCTTCATTATAAAGTAGGTGTTTTTTCATCTCCTACTTTACTGATAAGGAAGCTGGGACTGAGAGAGTAGAATGTAAGTTCCCTGAGAAGAGGAATTATTTTTCATTTTTATCTCTGTTATCCCTACTAACTTTTGTAGTCCCTTAAGAAAATGCTTGCTGAACTGAATTGTGCAGAAAAAAAGACAAAGCAATCATTCTTGAGGAACATTAATTTTAAAAGAGAAACACAGTCTCTACTTGAGGGATTCTAGTAAATGGACATCTACCAGTTACCAAGGAAAGTCATTTCATTTTGGGACAGCCAACTCTAGCCATTAGGAATCATAATTTTATCTCAAACCTAAATATGACTTGCTAGGATTTTCATCCAATGTCCTCTGGTACCACATTAAACAATATGTTTTTTAAAAAAACACATATGACAGTATTTGGCTATTCAAAAAACAGCTATAACATAATACCCAAATCTTCTCTCAAACATTCCTTAATTCTATCATTATTCCTTGGTTTACTTCAAAACTTTCTTCTCTCAGAGCTAAGCCTGGAAAATTACAACAGCTTCCTCAATGATCTGACTCTTCAGTCCATTCTCCACATGGCTTCCAAAGTGATTTTCCTAAAGCACACTTCCATTTAAAGCATATTGCTGCTCAGAAAACCCCAATGGCTCCCTATTGCTTCTAGGAACAAATAGGAACTTCTTTTAAGATTAAACACTCTTCCCTACCTACTGCTAACCAACCTTTATGGCCTGATTATGTTATTCTCCTTGAAACACTATATGCTGTACAAATGGTCTTTTTACTATCATTCTCATGTGACACTCTGTCTTTCATGATTTTTCATTAATTGTAGGTACCTCATTGCCTGAAATGTTCTGACAAATCAGTTCTATCTATAATAGCAGCTAGAATTTACATGATCCTTTAAAGGTTGCAAAGCCTTTGATAAATATCATCTCATTTAATCCTCACCATAACCCAGGAGGATAGGTGTTATAACCATTTTTCAGAAGAGGCAACAGAGACAGACAGAGGCTCTGTGAATTGAACAGCTTCACATAGTTAGGAGGTGTCTGAGTCAGGATTTGAACTCAACTCTTCCTGATTTGTGATCCAGTGCCCGATCTACTACACTACATACTACATACTTGCTTCAACATTATCTTTTGGATAATAATATCAACTATCTCTTAGAATCCATATTTTTATTCACAGCTTAGAACAAGTGCCATCTTTTTCATAAAGACTTTCCCAGTCCCTCTACCTGCTAGTGTCTTGCCTACCCCTTATTACCTCACATTTGTGTATGAATGTGTGCATGTTTCCACCTTGTGTTTAGTGTATACATGTGTGTTCCTAAAGGATAGGGCTGTTTCACCATTTTCTTTCTACTTCTAGCACTTAAGGTGCTACTATGGCACATAGTAAGCAATTTAATTAATACTTCAATTCAAGCATCATCTTCTAGCTTTTTCTGATTATCTCCAAGAACAAAATATACTTATTCCCCAGTTTCTTTTTATTAATTTTGTGTGTA
This sequence comes from Myrmecobius fasciatus, assembly GCA_023553655.1. Taxonomy (NCBI): domain Eukaryota; kingdom Metazoa; phylum Chordata; class Mammalia; order Dasyuromorphia; family Myrmecobiidae; genus Myrmecobius; species Myrmecobius fasciatus. The sequence continues at coordinate 6,550 of JAJPUD010022358.1, read as the reverse complement.
GATTTGTAAGGTGTAAAAATGGAGAGAAAGCTAGAGAAGAGAGAAATAGAGATTGGGTTGGAGATAGAGATAGAAATGATAGAGATGATGATGATGAAGATAGAGATGTTAGAGATTGAGATGGAGATAGAGATGATAGAGATCAAGACTGGAATGTAGATAAATATAGATATTAAGATAAGGACAGCTAGCTGTTTGCATAGTGCATAGAATGCTCAGCTTGACATCAGGAAGCCTCATCTTCCTGAATTCAAATCTGACCTCAGACATTTTCTAACTGTTTGACCCTGGACAACTCACTTAACCATATTTGCTTTGGTTTCCTCATCTGTAAAATTAAATGAAGAAATAAATGGCCAACCACTTTATTATCTTTGTCCAAAATACTCCAAATGGGGTCACAGAGTCAGACATGAATGTAAAATGACTGAACAAGAAGATATTAAGATTATTATAGACATAGAGACAATAATGATAAAGGTGGAGTTAGAGATATATATATACTTGTTTCCTCCATTAGAATGTAAGTTTTTGGAGGGCAGGTACTATTTAACTTTTGTCTTTATATCCCCAGAATTGAGAAAAATGTTTGACTAATATAATAATATAATATAATGTAACATAATATAACAATACAATATGATATTATATACCTTGATTGATTAAATGATAATTTTAACAATTGACTCATTCCTAACACAAGTCCTAGATGAAACTTTGATTCTGATCCCATACTGAACTCTATCCTGGATCCTAAAGTGATCCCAGATTCCTGACTTTACTTGGTGTATTAGTATATCAAGGAGCTATGTAGGATCAGTGTAAGAACTCTAAGAGCTCCTCCACCATAGAAATTCCCTCCACCAATGTCCAATGTAGCTATTTTATAAATTATAGGCTTTGGTAGTTACCTAAAACACAGAGAGATTTTGTGATTGTCCATTATGATTTTCACAGAGACGTTGTTAGAACTATGTTGTTCTGGCATCAAATCCATTTTTTATATCCTCCAATGTATATTATTGTCATTAAATTAGATATTATTTTTAAATTTCCAAAATAAATTATTACATTTTCTAATGTATCTTCACATCTAGTATTTCATTTTCTTTCACTATTTCCATTGTCAGAGGAATGGAAGCTTTATGATGTTCATTTTATAGAAGAGGAAACTGAGGCCCCAAAAGAAAGAAATGACATATATAAGGTCATATGACAAGCTCATGACCAAGCTAGAATTGGAACTCACACCTCTTGATTTCTTCCAGTGGAATTCATGGACTCTCCACTCTCTGGGAGTTTTTGAATGGATCTTTAAGTCTTTCTCTATCTCAGGGCATGTTTACAATTGAGAAGACAAGGGAATTAGATTTACACAAGAAACCCAAATCTCAGACTATTGGAGAAAGGCAAAACAAATAGAAATTGAGGCTTTGTTTTCATTCTTTCTATACTACCAGCTGTTTTCAGGGAGCAGATGTACTGAACAGCTGGAACTCTGCCACTCTGACATGTGTCATGGAAGGCCTGAATTTGGAAGAGCCATTAGGAACATGCCTTGTTGGATTTGGACCTATTTTGGTCCTTGGCAGTTTCCTATAATAGTAAGCATTCTCTTCTGGGCTCCTAAAAGTGCATTAGAGCTGCATCTCACTAGTTAGCATTTCTATATCAAAACCCATTGCTACCTCTCTGCATGACTGCTGATCCCAATGCATTCTGGTGTGATAATGTGCAAATGCTCTGGAGTATTCTAAGATTTCTCCCACCTCTAAATTAAACACCTATAGGAACAAGACATTCTATAATTCCCCAAATAGTACATTCCAATTAAAGATAGAACTATTTTTGTCACAGTGTAAATGATGTACTTGATAGTGACTTGGAGTAATGATTTCAAATCCAGCCTCAAATATTTATCCTCTGTCTACTTCAATTTCATCAACTGTAGAATGGGAATAATAATAGCAGCTACCTCCCAGATTTGTTGTGAGAATGAAATGAGATATTTATAAAGAATTTTGCTAACTTTTAAGTGTCATATAAATGCTAGTTAAATATTATTAATTGTTCCTTTTCTCTCATCTCTCTGTCTCTCTCCTATCCCTTTTCCCTTCCCATCTCTCTCTTATCTCCTTTTTACTTCTGACTCTATCTCCCTTTCCCTCTCCCTCTCTGTCTCTCTGTGTCTCTCTTTTTGTCTCTCATATCCCCTATCCATCTCATCTCTCTTTTATCTCCTTTCCCCTTCTGGCTCTTTCTCCCTCTCCTTCTCCCTCTGTCTCTCTATCTTTTTTAATCTTACCTCTATGATTCTCTATTTTTCTAAGGACAATAAAATGATATAACCCAGTATAAGTGATTTAAAAATAAGTTTTATTTGCTTGTTTGTTTTATTCTTAAGAATTTTATCATTCTCCCACCACATATTAGAACTAGCAAGTTGGGTCTGATATTCCAAGATATTGCACAAAAGAATAATTATAACAATAGATAGTGAACTTCAAGCCACAAGTTTTTTTCCCAGTAACCTGTTAAGGTAATCATTTTTAATATTTGGTTTGGTCAAGAAGGTGACCAGCATGCTTTCTAAGACCTCTTTCATTTCTGAGGTACTATGATTCTATAGATGCCCTGAAATAGTGGGCAGTTACCTGATGGTAAATCATTTAGCAGCATTATCTTTTATCTGGTTGGTAAATCTGATTGTTTAAAGATTACTTTTTTTGTCCATTTTAATGTAAGATGTACCCACACCCAGACTTAGTACCCAAAACTTTCCTAGATTCAGTATCAGTCTTATTCAATAATGTTAGTGAGTCATTGATGATGAAAATGCTTACAAAGGGTATAATTTTAGACCCTTGTCTCAGTCACTGATTTTAAATTTGGCTTATTTGGTTAAAGATCTAATCCTAAATTGTTATGGACAAAGAAATATAATTCACTGTATCAGTTTCTTTATATGCAAAATAAGGAGCTGGCCCAGATGGTGTAGAGAGTCATTTCCTAGTCAAAAAATCTGGATCTGACAATCTGATATTCTATTGTCCTTTTCCATCAACTTCTGACATTCTAGGTTATATATCTGGGCTTTTTAAACTTTTTCCACTGATGGCCTCTTTTTGCCTGAGAAATTTTTATATGACCCTAGGAATACAGGTATATAAATCAGGTTTACAAATCAAACATTTACTGATAATAAATCATAATTTAATGACCCCCATGTTTAGTTATCAAACCCCACATGGAGTCTTGAACCACAATTTAAGAAGCTGGGATAAACATTATGGTTTAAGGTGGTAGTTTTCAGAGAGGAACTGAGTTCCCTTGGGATTATGGTCTGACAACGAAGTCAGTGATTTATCAATCTCATTTTCCTCACATCCTACCTTTCCCACAATATCCAATTGTAAGTCTTTTCTCCATCACAGTCATATGTATTGTTATTCTTTGACATTCCTGCTGCTTCTCACTATTTCCACTGGGCAAGTTCTCAATCTTTCTCTCTGACATTGGCTTCTAAGTCAGTTATTGCCTAAACACTCTGTGAAGACCCACAGCCATAGCTCTGTTAGTACAACTAGAAAGATACTCAGCATTCAGCACTGTATTCACCTCCTTCTGTGCCACAAAACCATGTTGTGTTTTTAGCAGGAACTCTTTAGAGGATATCCTCAGAACACCAAGTGGTAACTCATGGGTAAAATTCTGACTTTTTATTTATTTGTCCATCCATTCATTCATTCATGCATGCATACATTTATTATTTATTCATTCATTCATTTGTTCATGTATACATGCATGTACACATGAACAAATGAATATATATGTGTGTGTATATATATATGTGTGTGTGTATACACACACACACACACACACACATATGTACTGGAACAGGATAGATACAAATTGGATAAAATGTACCTTACACATCTCATTGTATCAGCTTTGTCACTTAAACTTATCCTTCTCCCTTGACTCAACTATTACTATAAAAATCAGCTCAGTGAGTGAAAACCTCACTTTTAGAGCCAAACTCAAATCTTCATTCTTACTCTTTCCATATACACAAGCTATTCTCTAAATCTGATTCTATTATCTCAAAATCTCCCTCATCTGTCCCTTTTTCTCAACTCATGTGGAGACCTTGGTTCTCACCCTCACTTCCTCTCCCTTGGACTACCACAACTGACTTCTAATTGATTTCTTTATCTAAAGCCTTTTCCCCCCCTCCAATCTACTAAAACAATTGTTCTGAAGTGCTTCTCAATTCAGTAAAATCTAATGAAACTCCATTGATTTTAGAATAAAAAAATTTTGTCATCTGTATTTCATCTTTTTGAAAAACTTTAGTATGTGTAGTAGTAAATATATAAGGATAATGATTAACCCCACATGAGAAAACTTCTTTTATATTTTAAACCTATTTTTTATTTATTTCAAACTAAATGCAGAATAAGAAAAAAAAAGAAAAAGAAAAACAGAAAAAGGAAATTTAAAAAAAAACCCGAAACAAAACATTGTCATGACTCAGCAGAATATCAGGGAGGATTCAAAATATGTAACAATAAATTTCCATTTCAAGAAAGCAAATATCATAATAAAAGAGATTATATATTCATGGCTGCCCATCTATTCTTTTCTTTGTTTCCTTATGGGTTATTCTTTTATTCTCTATTCTGCACTTTTTACTTTATTCTTTTTTCTCCTTTCATCCCTCCCATCTCCCTGAAGCAGGCTAATGTAAAGTAGAGGTATATTTACACAATGACATAAATATATCTTTTTTTTATTAAAGCTTTTTATTTGTATAACATATGTATGGGTAGTTCCCCAAATGATCTTTACAAAGCTTTCCATTACAAATTTTACCCCCAGTCTCCTCCCCTCTCCTAAAGGTCAGGAAGTCCATGACATGTTAATAATGTTGAATTACTTAACAAGTTATGTAAGAAAAATCCTATCTAAAGGAAAAAAAAGAAAATCAGAGAAAGGCAACACAATGCAAGCAAATATCAATAGAGATCATGAATATGTTATGTTGTGGTCCATATTTCATATCCCTCTCTCTGGGTGTATATGGTTTTCTTCAGTGAACAACTGGAACTGGTTTGAGACAATTCTTTGTTGCAGAGAGCCATGTCCATCAGAATTGATCATCATGTAATACTGTTGTTGCTGTGTATGATGATCTCCTGGTTCTGCTCATTTCACTCAGCATCACTTCATGCAAGTCCCTCCAGGCCTCTCTGAAATCGTCCTCCTGGTCGTTTCTTACCGAACAATAATATTCCATAACATTCATATATCATAATTTATTTGGCCACTCTCCAATTGATGGTCATCACTTCAGTTTCCAATTTCTAGCCACTACAAAAAGGGCTGCCACAAACATTCTTGCACATTTGGGGCCCTTTCCCTCTTCTAAGATCTCTTTGGGATATAGGCCCAGTAGAAACACTGCTGGGTCAAAGGGTATGCACAGTTTGATAACTTTTTGAGCATAGCTCCAAATTGCTCTGCAGAATGGTTGGATCCATTCACAGTTCCACCAACAATGTATTAGTGTCCCAGTTTTCCCACATCCCCTCCAACATTCATCGTTATCTTTTCCTGTCATTTTAGCCAATCTGACAGGTGTGTAGTGGTACCTCAGGGTTGTCTTAATTTGCATTTCTCTGATCAATAGTGATTTGGAGCAACTTTTCATATGACTACAGATGGTTTTAATTTCATCATCTGAAAATTGTCTGTTCATATCCCTTGACCACTTATCTATTGAGGAGTGGCTTGAATTCTTATATATATATATATGAGACAATTCTCTATATTTTAGAAATGAGGACTTTCTCAGAACCATTAAATGTAAAGATGATTTCCCAATTTGATGCTTCCCTCCTAATCTTGTCTGCATTAATTTTATTTGTACAGAAATTTTTAACTTAATATAATCAAAATTATCTATCTGGTGCTCAATTAGGAGTTCCAGATCTTCTTTGGACATAAATTTATTTCTTTTCCACAGGTCTGAGAAGTAAACTATATTACGTTCCTCTAATTTGTTTACAAAATCACTCTTTATATCCAGATCATGAACCCATTTAGATCTTATTTTGGTATGTGGTGTTAGGTATGGGTCATGCCCTAATTTTTTCCACACTAGTTTCCAATTTTCCCAGCAGTTTTTGCTGAATAGTGAATACTTATCCCAAAAACTTGGGTCTTTGGGTTTATCAAACACTAAATTGTTAAGGTTATTGCCTAGATTGTCCTGATAACCTATCCTGTACCACTGATCGACTGCTCTATTCCTTAGCCAGTACCAAACGGTTTTGATGACCGCTGCTTTATAATATAGTTTTAGATCTGGTACAGCAAGGCCACCTTCATCTGCCTTTTTTTTCATTAATCCCCTTGAAATCTTTGACCTTTTGTTCTTCCAAATGAACTTTGCTACTATTTTTTCTAGATCTGTAAAATAATTTCTTGGGAGTTTGATTGGTATGGCACTAAATAAGTAGATTAGTTTGGGTAGTATTGTCATTTT
>JAJPUD010022357.1:0-21557 GCA_023553655.1 Myrmecobius fasciatus | reverse complement strand
CTCCTTTCTGTCTCCATTTAATTTCCTCCAAAGATCTATCATACCTAACTTTTCTAACATTTTGTTTACCTCCTTAACTTCTTTCTTATTTATTTTGTGGTTTGATTTATCTAGTTCTGAGAGAGGGAGGTTGAGATCCCCCACTATTATAGTTTTGCTGTCCATTTCTTCTTGCATCTCTCTGAACTTTTCCTCTAGAAATTTCCATGCTATACTACTTGGTGCATATATGTTTAGTATTGATATTGCTTCATTGTCTATGGTACCCTTTAGTAAGATATAACTTCCTTCTTTGTCTAATTAGGTCTATCTTTGTTTTTACTTGGTCTGAGATCAGGATTACTACCCCTGCTTTTTTTTTTTTTTGTTAACCTGAAGCATAATAGATTTTGCTCCAGTCTTTTACCTTCACCCTGTATGTATCTCTATGTTTTAGATGTGTTTCTTGTATACAACATATTGTTGGAGTCTGGTTTTTAATCCAGTCTGCAATCCTCTTCTGCTTTATAGGAGAGTTCGTTCCATTCATATTCACAGTTAAAATAACTAATTCTGCATTTCCTGCCATCTTATTTACCCTAGCTTATGCTTTTCTCTTTCGTATCCCCTTTCCCTCCTCCTTAGTATTTTGCTTTTGATAACCACTTCCCTCAAACAATCCTTCCCCTTTAGAGCCCCACCCCCTTTTTTACACCATTCCCTTAATTCTTCTGTTTTCCCTTCTATTAGTCTATTCCCTTTCCTTTCCCCCTTTCCTTCCTGTTTCCTTATAAGATAGGACAAGTTTCTTTTTGATACCCAATATGTCTATTCCCTCATAGCCAAATCTGATGAGATGGAGATTACCACAATTCTCATTCCCCTCTCTTTTTCCCCTTCAATCATTATAGGTTTTCTTTGCCTCCACATGTGATGTAATTTCCCTTATACCTCCTTTTCCTCTTTTTCCAGTGTTATCCCTTTTCTACCTCTAATTTCTTTTTCAGTTTATCATATCATAATAATCACAAAATCACAGTAATCATATCATAATAATCATAAAATCACAATAATCATATCATAATAATCATAATGTAATAATAAAATCATAAAATCAACCCTCATTCTATAAGTATCCATAATGTAAATATAGTTCTCAAGAGTTTTTTTTTTCCTTGTTATCTTTTTATGTTTCTCTTGTGTTCTGTGTTTGTAAATTAAATTTTTTGTTCAGTCTGGTCTTTTTATTAGAAATAGGTGAAATTCTCCTCTATCATTGAATGACCATCTTCTTCCCTGGAAGATAATGCTCATTCTACCTGGGTAATTAATTTTTGACTGTAATCCAAGTTCCTTTGCCCTTCAGAATATCTGATTCCAGGCCCTTCGATCCTTCAAAGTAGAAGCTGCTAGGTCCTGTGTGATCCTAATTGTGGCTCCCCGATATTTAAATTGTTTCTTTCTGGCTTCTCGTAATATCTTTTCCTTGGTATAATAGTTCTGGAATTTAGCCACGATATTTCTGGGGGACTTAATTTTTGGGTTTCTTTCAGGAGGTGATCGATGGATTGTTTCAATAAATATTTTGCCTTCTGGGTCTAAAATGTCAGGGCAGTTTTCTTTTATAATTTCCTGGAAGATGGTGTCTAGGTTCTTTTTTTTTATCATGACTTTCAGGAAGCCCTATAATCCTTAGATTGTCTCTCCTAGATCTATTTTCCAGGTCAGTTGTTTTTCCTAGGAAATATTTCATGTTTTTTTTTATCTTTTCATTTTTTTTGTTTTTATTTGACTTATTCTTGAAGTCTTGATGAGTCATTCATTTCCAATTGGTCGATTCTAATTTTAAATATCTTATTTTCTTCAGTTACTGTTTTTAGTTCCTTTTGCAATTGATCAATAACATTTTTTTGTTCATTGCATTCTTTTTCCATTTTTTCCATTTTATTTTGCAGTGATCTCATTTCATTTCCCCATGTTTCTTCCAACTCTCTTTTAAGATTCTTTATGCAATCTTCAAAGAAAGCCTTGTAGCATGGAGTCCAGTTTATGTCTCTCTTTGTGGCTTTTTCTGGAGTTGCTTTACCTTTAAGGGCCTCAGGATTTGAGGTCTGTTCTTCCCTCTCTCCATAAAAGCTGTCTATGGTAAGAGCTCTATTTGGTTTTTTATTCATTTTTTTTAAGGTGTGAGGTCTGTTCAGGGCAAAGGAGGGACAGCTGCTTTAATTTGCCCTGGGGCAGTTCTGCTTTAATTCACCCTGGGGCAGTTCTGCTGATTGGGTTATTTCAGGTGCTGGGCAATTCTGCTGCTTGAGTTATTTCAGGTGCTGGGTGGTTCTGCTGATTGGATTATTTCAGGTGGTGATCAATTCTGCTGATTGATTGATGGCCCTAGGGTGCAGTGTAATGGCAGCTAGGTCCCAGGCTCATCAGGGATTCTGTGGTTCACAATCTATCCCTCACAAAAGGCAGATCCTCCAAACCACCTGCTTACAATCAGGACAGATTGGCCCAAGAGGCCAGCAGAAGACTCCCAGGTGTGTGAAAAGCACAATGCTCCCACTCCTGTTCCGACTCTGGTTCCAGCTCCCTGCTCCAGCTCCCTTCCCTGGTCTCCCTGTGCTGCAGTCTGGGTTCAGCAGACCACCCACCTGCCCAATTAAAACAGACCTGTTTTAAAGTTCTTGCAGAGTTTCTTCTTCTAGAAATGTGTTGTCCTGCAGATATTATGGATTTTTTTTTTTACTTCAAAATCAGTCTAGAGGCTTCATATGTTGTTGGTTTGAGGGAAGGTTAGAGGAGGTTACAGACACTCCTGTCTGATCTGTGATATCTTGGCTCCACCCCCAGAAGTCCCCTCAGAAATGTTTTAAAAGGGATTTGTGTATTCAGTGAGTGCTTTCTAAGGTCATTTAAAATTGTAAGAGCATTCAAGTCAATAAATTCAAATATTATAAAATTCTATGACAAAGCTTGCCTGATTTTGTTTTAACATAATAGTGCTACCAAGCATTGATATTTAAACCAGTATCTGCTATAAACAATTTTTTCATAAGGAAGCAAGACTTCCTTATGAAACTGAAAGAGAAATCACAATTTTTATTTTAAAAAGTGGGCATGTGAATTATGAGTTTGGCATTCTGTACAATCTATTTAGTAAATCATAAATTGTATTTCATAATCCACATTCATTTGGGCAAAAGTATTTTTTTGTTTATTTGTTTTTATTTTTTATTAACTAGGAAAACTGATCATGCAAAGTAGCATAAGAAAAGATTGTGCAAGTCACTTTTTTGCCCTAATTTCAGGAGTCCTTTTATACCAGATGCTAATCTGGCAATCCCCTCAGTCTCTGAAAGTAAAAAAGTCCAAGCTTCCTTTCTACTTACTCCTTCAGTAGCTAATCTGCTGTATATCAATGAATTATTTCCCAAGTTTGAAGCCTTTGAGATAACTGGAAAATGAGCAAGATTTTTCAGAGCTGTACTTCAGGGAAGAGGAGTAAGAAGCTAAGAAATTATTGAGACTATTTGCTTCACTAAATAGTTTAAACAGCTCTAAAATCCACTCCTGCACCTGGAAGATAAAAGTCAAATATCTCTCTCCAGTGACCTTCCAGCCATCAGACTAAGGAAGAAAAAGAGGTTCTAATTCAAATTCCATCACTTTCCCCCTTTTAATTTCAAAAACGAGTGAAGGTCATTTACACACCATTGATATGATAATATCCTTTTGCATGGGATACTTCACAGCCTAAGGACTTACTGACCTGGTTTTTTAATGGTCTCCTAGAAACCTGAAGTCATTTTTTTATAGTTAGTGAAGTATTTCTTTCTGAAGATGTATCCCCACTCTTAAGGGAGGGATGTTTTTATTTGTGTAGATGGTTTTTGAGTCATTTTATGAGAGTCAGCCATAGCATAGTGGATAGACCCAAGACTTTATTTATTAATAAAATATTATTTTGTGTATTCATGATCAAGTCTCATAATCCTTGAAAGTTTCAATTATTCGCTCTGTAAAATGAGTTAATACTATTTGTCTTACCTAACTCACTGAATGATTGTAAGGAAAGTTCCCTATAATTTTCAAACTGCTATGTAAATATGAATTATTTCCTCACTTTAAAATGTCACTTTCTATGTTATAATGACTACTCTGTCATAAGTTATGAGTTGGAATCTCATCTTAACTTGAACAATATGTATTAATCACAGGATCTTAGATTTAGAACTGGAAGCAATTATAAAATCCATCTAGTTCAACCTTCTCATTTTAGAGAATGAAAGAAAATGGTATTAAGGAGGTGGAAAAAGAAAAAAAAATCATTGGTTTGCAGAAATGGGAAGTAAAAGAGCCAGAATTTAAATTCTAATTTTATATCTGATTTTAAATCCTGTAACTTAATCCAGCCAATGGTTTTGTAATGTTCAAATGAAATAAAGCAGTTTGCTGCCTATAATGGACTTTATAAATGCCTATTATTGCTGCTGTTGCTCTTATTATTTTGGTGATGGTGATAATCGTGGTGGTGATGGCAGCTTTTGGTCATCAGGTGTCTAGCTGGGTGAAAACTTCAGTCCTTTAGCCATCCTCTTGCTCTCCTGTCAAGCTCCTGTCAAGAGTGTTCTTTAAATGTTTAACAACATTTTTTTCTGGATTAAAAAGAAATGTATGCACACTTACACTTGTCAGTTTAACCTCCATTGACACTTTATTAAGTTCAGTAATTTAACAAAATAATAAATGAAGTTCTGATTTGTAGCTGTTCTGATTTCTGAGGTATAAATGTTTTCACTGAAAATTTATCAACATAGAATCCCTGGATCTGCTTTTGACTTGTGTAGTACAGAAATATTTGCAAAAATTGTTATCTTCACCTTCCTAGTAATTAAATATGACAGGTTCAAGAGATTTCCAGGGAGCATGGAACACTTCATTCTAAATACTGACTAGTGAGATTATGGATTCCAAAGTGAATCTTTCCTTTTACTTTTCTGGGAATTAGAGAAGTTGAAGGACTATTAGGTTATAATTCCCCTGGAGATATGCAAATCTAATGAGTTTTGCTTGTGGGTACTAGGAAAGATGGTTTTGTTACTATTATTATTTGTTTGATTACTTTTAAAAGTTGGATATGCTTCCTGATCATAGTAAATGGAAAAGCCTCAGGGAAGTTCAAAAAACTCATTTAGGGAAGTTGAGTCACATAGTCAATGTATGACTAACAGTAAAGGGCTAAAATCCTTTTTATTTGAGAATCCAGTTCCCCTGTACTCTTCCCTCCTTCCTCTAGAATGAATCTGTGCAGGGTTCAATTTGAGGAATTTTCTCTCCCTTCTCCCAACATCTGGTGGTTTTAGATCAAAATAAATAGCCTCTAAAAAGAGGGCAAGTTATATTGGTTCATAGAGATTGCACCCCTTTTTCTTGGAACCTCAAGAGAGTACTAATTCCATCTAGGATTCCAATAGACTGTTCTGCATACATTATCCCTGATTATTACTTCCTTTTTTATCTCCCCTCAGTACAGCTAATTTATTTTATTTTCTTGTTTTAAGTTCCACACTTTTAGTACTTGTGTTTAGATATTCAAACTTTTTTTTGAGGCTGCATATAGATATTTGTTGTCCTTAATATTTTTATTTTTATGCCTAAATTAAATGTTTTTGTTATTGGATGTATGCATATATTCTAATATTGTGTCTCTAGTGTGATCTGGCAAAAGAAACAACATTTATTATATTGATATTGGGTCATGTGTTCAATGATTGAATGTACCAAATAACCACATTGAATCTAGAAGTAGCAATGTGTTCTACCTTAGTAAAGATGCTAGCTGGTTTTATGAACATATTTATAACTTCTAACCATCTCCCTTTACTCTCCTAAACAAAACCAGTTCGGGGGGGGAGAATCAGGTATAATTGGAGGTGCTGTATTTTAAAAGAGATCAGTCTATTATAGCAAAATGTGACACACTGGTTATTTCCTGAAAAATGTAAAACTGTGTAACTAAGGGTAATAAGTATAACTAATAATATTCTAGGATCATATATTAATACTTTTCATAAAAGTAAATTTTTGAGAAAATATGAGTATTAGGGTATTGTAAGATTGTAAAGATATTATAAAATGACATATCCTTTATTAGAGTTTATAATGCTTTAATTTATCCAGGATACATGAACACTCAAACAACACAGAATACAACCCTTCTACTCTTCAGTAGCTGTTATGCATGAGTTGTGGTTCCCTCCCAACTCCTACCCCCCCAAAAAAAAACACAATTGGCTGACTTTCTGGTGACAAGTTTCCTCATACTTAATCCTTAGTTTGTTCCTGGAATGATAAACATATTTCAAACACTGGGTTTGAAATAAAAGTCTTGCCAGCTTGGTAGAATCTGTCAGATGTTATTCTCTGCTGCTCTGATTTAGAAGAATCCAGGATCACCCACAGGTCATTATGAGGTATTAGAAAATAATTTTCAAGGAGGGATGAAATGAATAACCTCATTAAAATCTTTTCTTACAAATGCAACTCAATAAAATTTAAAATTCCTTTAAATAAATATTAGACTATATACACACATACATATGTATGTATACAGAGAGAGACAAAGAATAAATTAGAGTTAATCAACATAGAAAAGAGACTACCTCCCAAAGGAGAGTCAAGAAATGCTTTTTATAAATGATGCACTATAACAGGGGCTTAAAAGAAACCAAAAGGTGAAGAGTACTAGGGAAAACATTTCAGAAATTTGAGACAGTTCAGGAAAATGCCTATAGTTAGAAATAGATTTTCTTGCTTTAAAAATAGGCATGACATCATCATGAAGTATATGGTAGAATCTAAAACATAAAAATAGACTGAGAGGGTAATTGGGAGGGTTGTTTCAAAGGCTTAAAGGTCATGAAAATCTCTGAATGTCAAACAGAAGACTGTATAGTTTATGTTGGAGGTGATAGGGAATCCCTGGAATTTACTGAGTAAGGGGGAAACATGAACAAGTATGTGTTTTGAAAAGATCTCTTTGATAGTCAAATAGACCAAAGTGGAAGAGACTTGTGACAGGAAGACCAATCAGCTGGAGGAATTCAGATGAGCCTGCACCAGGGTGATGGCAGTGTGACAATGGAAAAAGGGGCAGGTTTGAATGCTGTTATAAAGGTAAAATTGAAGACTAACAAGGGTTAGGATGGGGGAAGGAAATTAGGCAAGAGCAGTGATGAGAATAAGGATTAAAAACAAGGTTTTATACTCTCAGGATCCTCAAAATTAATGGAGAAGTTAGAAAAAAGAAGGTATAGATGGAAATATATACTGACAATATAATAAGTTCCATTTTAGATGTGTAGAATTTAAGATGCCTATGAACTATGGAGTTTGGTATGTCCAATAGATGATTAGAAAGGTGTGACTGAAGATGAACAGAGACATTAATTAGTGTTAGAACTATAGTTCTGCTTTGATCATGAATTCATTCCTTCTCCACAGATCTGAGAGATAAACTATCCTTTGTTTTTCTAATTTGCTTATAATATCACTCTTTATGTCTAAATGATAAACTCATTTTGAACTTATCTTGATATACAATGTTAGATGTGGGCCAATGTCTGATTTCTGGCATACTAGTTTCCAATTTTCCCAGCAGTTTTTGTCAGTTAGCAAATTCTAATCCCAAAAGCAGGGGTTTGGGGTTTGTCAAATACTGGGTTACTATAGTCATTGACTATTTTATCCTGTGAAACTAACACATTCCACTGATTGACTACTCTAATTCTTAGCCAGTACAAATTGTTTTTGAAAACTGCTCTTATATACTATAGTTTTAGGTCTGGCACAACTAGGCCACCTCCATTGGCATTTTTTTTCATTAATTCCTTTGAAATTCTTGACCTTTTATTCTTCCAGATGAATTTTGCTATTATTTTTTCTAGATCCATAGAATAATTTCTTGGTAGTTTGATTGATATGGCACTACATAAGTAGATTAATTTAGGTAGTATTGTCATTTTTATTATATTCGCTCGGCTTACCTATGAGCATTTGATATGCTTTCCAACTGATTAGGTCTGACTTTATTTGTGTGGAAAGTGTTTTGTAGTTTAGTTTGCATAGTTCCTGACTTTCCCTTGGCAGATAGATTCCCAAATATTTTATACTATCGACAGTTATTTTGAATGGAATTTCTTTTTGTATCTCTTGCTGCTGAACTTTGTTGGTAATATATAAAAATGCTGATCATTTATGTGGATTTATTTTGTAGCCTGCAACTTTGTTAAAGTTGTGAATTGTTTCTAGTAGTTTTTTAGTTGAGTCTCTAGGCTTCTCTAAGTATACCACCTTATCATCTGCAAAGAGTGATAATTTTGTTTCCTCATGACCTACTCTAATTCTTTTAATCTCTTTTTCTTCTCATTGCCAAAGCTATCATTTCTAATACAATATTGAGTAGTAATGGTGATAGTGTGCAATCTTGTTTCACTCTGTATCTTATCGGGAAAGATTCTAGTTTTTCCCCATTACATATGATGCTTGCTGATAATTTTAGATAAATGTTACTGATCATTTTAAGGAAAACTCCATTTATTCCTATACTCTCTAGAGTTTTTAATAGAAATGGGTATTGGATTTTATCAAATGCTTTTTCTGCATCTATTGAGATAATCATATGGTTTTTGTTAGTTTGGCTATTAATATAATTGATTATGCTGATAGTTTTCCTAATATTGAACCAGCCCTGAATTCCTGGTATAAATCTACTTGGTCATGGTGTATTATCCTGGGGATAACTTTTTATAATCTCTTTACTAATATTTTATGTAAGATTTTTGCAGCAATATTCATTAGGGAGATTGGTTCTCTCTTTTCAGCCTACTTGGCTTAGGTATCAGCACCATATCTGTGTCATTAAAGGAACTGGTAGGACACCTTATTTCCCTATTTTTTCAAATAGATTGCATAGTACTGAAATTAATTGTTCTTTAAATGTTTGGTAGAATTCACATGTAAATCCATCTGACCCTCTAGAATTTTTCTTAGAGTAGATTAATAATCTGTTCTATTTCTTTTTCTAAAATGTAACTATTTAAGTAATTGATTTCCTCTTCTGTTAATCTGGGCAATCTATATTTTTTGTAGATATTCCTCCATTTCACTTAGATTATCAAATTTATTGACCTAAAGTTGGGCAAAATAACTCCTAATTATGGCTCTAATTCATTAGTGGAAAGTTATTCCTTTTCATTTTTGAGAGTAACAATTTGATTTTCTTCTTTCCTTTTTCTATTTAAATTAAAGGTTTATCTATTTTTTGGCTTTTTCATAAAATCAAGTAAGCTTTATGTACTAATTCAATAGTTTTCTTACTTTTAATTTTATTAATCTTTTTATTTTCAGAATTTAAAATTTTGTATTTAATTGAGGGTTTGTTTATTTATTTTTTTTAGCTTTTTTAGTTGCAAGCTCAATTCATTGATCTTCTCTTTCTTATTTTATGCAAGTAATCATATAGAGAAATAAACTTTCTTATAATAACCACTTTGGTTGCATCCCACAAATTTTGGTATGTTGTCTCATTATTGTCATTTTCTTGAATGAAATTATTGATTGTGTCTCTGATTTGTTGTTTCACCCATTAATTCTTTAACATTATATTATTCAGTTTCTATTTAATTTTTGGTCTATTTTCCCCGAGCCTTTTATTGCATGTAATTTGTCTTGCATCATGATCTGAAAAAAAGGCATTTACTATTTTTGCCTTTCTGCATTTGATTTTAAGGTTTTTATGTCCTGATACATGGTCAGTTTTTATTTAGGTTCCATGAACTGCTGAGAAAAAAAAAGTGTACTCCTTTCTGTCACAATTTTCTCCAAAGATCTAAAATATCTAATGTTTCTAAAATTCTATTTACTTCCTTAACTTTTTCTTATTTATTTTGTGGTTTGATTTATTTAGTTCTGAGAGAGCAAGATTGAGACCCCCCACTAGTAGAGTTTTGCTTTCTATTTCTTCTTGCACCTCCTAATTTCTCTAGGAATAGGGATGTTAAAACACTTGTTGCATATATGTTTAGTATTGATTTTATTTCATTATCTATGGTATCTTTTAATTTCCTTCCTTATCTTTTTAAATTAGATCTCTTTTTGCTTTTGCTTGACTTGATATTAGTATTGTTATCTATGCTTTTTTTTTAATCTTAACTGAAGTATAATAAATTCTACTCCAGTCTTTTATCTTTACTCTAAATGTCCCACTCTGCTTTAGATGACTTTCTTGTAAATAACAAATTATAGGATTTTGGATTTTAATCCAGGCTGCTATCTACTTCCATTTGATGAGAGCATTTATCCCATTCATATTCAGAATTATAACTAATTCTGTATTTTTTGCCCTCTTATTTACTCCAAGTTATGCTTTTCTCTTTCCTTTCCCCTTCCTTAATCCCCAATACTTTGTTTCTCACCATCCCCTCATTCAAAAAGTCCTCCTTCTTTATTATATTCCTTTTCTTATACTGTTCCTCAACTAGTTCTGTTTTTCCTTCTATTAGACTTGCCTTTTCCTTTTGCCTTCCACTCCTATTTCCCTTTATGGTGAGAAAAGTTTCTCTGTGAAAATAAATATGTCTATATATTAAGTTAAAAAGTTTTTGTACAAACAAAATCAATGCAGACAAGATTAGGAGGGAAGCAATAAATTGGGAAATCATCTTTACATTTAAGGGTTCTGATAAAGGTCTCATCTCTAAAATATATAGAGAATTGTCTCAAATTTATAAAAATTCAAGCCATTCTCCAATCAATACGTGGTCAAAGGATATGAACAGACAATTTTCAGAGGATGAAATTAAAACTATTTATAATCATATGAAAAGGTGCTCCAAATCACTATTGATCAGAGAAATGCAAATCAAGACAACCCTGAGGTACCACTTCACATCTGTCAGATTGGCTAAAATGACAGGAAAAGTTAATGATGAATGTTGAAGGGGATGTGGGAGGGCTGGGACACTGATGCATTGTTGGTGGAGCTGTGAACGGATACAGCCATTCTGGAGAACAATTTGGAGCTATGCTCAAAAAGTTATCAAACTGTGCATACCCTTTGACCCAGCAGCATTTCTATTGGGATTATATCCCAAAGAAATCATAAAGGAAGGAAAAGGCCCCACATGTGCAAGAATGTTTGTGGCAGCCCTTTTTGTAGTGGCTAGAAACTGGAAATTGAATAGATGCCCTTCAATTGGAGAATGGCTGAATAAATTATGGTATATGAATATTATGGAATACTATTGTTCTGTAAGAAATGACCAGCAAGATGATTTCAGAGAGGCCTGGAGAGACTTACATGAACTGATGCTGAGTGAAATGAGCAGAACCAGGAGATCGTTATACATGGCAACAACAGTACTATATGACGATCAATTCTAATGGACATGGATCTCTTCAACAATGAAATGCTTCAAACCACCTCCAATTGTTCACTGAAGAAAGCCATATACACCCAGAGAGAGGGATGTGAAATGTGGACCACAACATAACATTCTCATACTCCTTGATTGATGTTTGCTTACATTGTGTTTCCTTTATCTGATGTATCATTTGTGTAGATAAGATTTTTCTTGCACACCAATGATAAGTTTGGAAATATGTATACATATATTCGATTTGCCAAAATTTTAACATAATTAACATGTAGTGGATATCCTGCCATCTAGGGGAGGGGTGGGGAGTTGGGGGGAAAATTTGTAACAGAAAGCTATGTAAGGGTTATTGTTGAAGAATTACCCACACATATGTTATGCAAATAAAATAAAAAAAGAAAAAAAGAAAAAAAAGAAAATAAATATGTCTAATATTCTCTCTTTGAGCCAAATCTGATGAGAATAAGATTCACACAGTGTTGCTCCCCCTTCCTTCTTTCCCTCCATTATATTAGCTCTGCTTTGCCTCTTCATGGGTTGTATTTTCCCTCATTTTACCTCCATTTTCTTCTTTTTCTGGTACAATTTCCTTTTCACCTCTAGTTTCTTTTTCATATTATCACCATAAAATCAAATCATATCCACACTTTAAGTATGCCTATAACCAAGATATCATTTTCAAGAGTTCTTTCCTTTTTATCTTTTTTATGCTTCTCTTGAGTTCTGTATTGGGAGATCACATTTTTGTTCACCTCTGGTCTTTTTATCAAAAATAAATGTAATTCACCTGTATCATTGAATATCCATCTTCTTCCCTGAAAGATAATGCCCACTTTAGCTGGATAGTTGATTCTTGGCTGCAGTCCAAGTTCCTTTGCCTTTCAGAATATCAGACTCCAGGTCTTTTGATCTTTTAAGGTAGAAACTGCTAGATCCTGGGGTAATCCTGATTGGGGCTCTTCAATATTTGACTTGTTTCTTTCTGGATGTCTGCAATATTTTTTTCCTTAATCAGATAATTCTGAAATTTAGCTACAATATTCCTTGGAGTTTTCATTTTGGGGTCTGTTTCAGGATGTGATGGGTGAATTCTTTCAATGGCTACTTTACCTTCTGGTTCTAGGACATCAGGGCAGTTTTCCATGAAGATTTCCTGAAAGGTGATGTCTAGTCTCTTTTTTTCATCATGATTTTCAGAAAGTTCAGTAATCCTTAGATTGTCTCTTCCAGATCATAGATCTATTTTCCAGGTCAGTTCATTTTCCAATGAGACATTTTACATTTTCTTCTATTTTTTTCTTTTTTTTTTGGCTTTGTTTGACTGATTGTTGATGTCTCATTGAGTCATTCATTTCCATTTGTACAATTCTAAGTTTTAATGAATTATTGTCTTCATTTAACATTTTTAGCTCTTTTTTGTATTTGGCCAATTGAATTTTTAAATGAGTTGTTTTGTTCAAAGGATTTTTTATTTCATTTCACTAATTGTTTTTCAAGGAGTTGTTTTCTTTTTCCATTTGGTTAAATATGTTTTGTAAGGAGTTATATGCTTTTTCTATTTCACTTAAATCTATTTTGTAAGCAGTTTTCTATAGATTATTTCTGTGTTTCCTTTTCAAACCTTCTTGTAAAGCTCTCATGGCCTTTTGCCATTTTTCTTCTAATTCTTATTTAAAATCTTTTCTGAATTCTTCCAAGAGAGCCTTGTAAAATGGGGACCAATTCATATCACCCTTTGTGCCTTCACCTGGATAAGATCTACTTTTAGTCTCCTCAGGTTTTGAAATCTATTCTCTTTTTCCATAAAAACTATTTATGGTCATAGTTCTTTTGTGCTTTTTTGCTCATTTTTTAAAAGGTTGAGGTCTTTTTTTAGGTCAAAGGAGACATTATCCAACCTTCCTCTACCAGTAACAGTGGTTGCACTGGCTCAGTGCTGATTAACTTCCGGTTTTGGGTGGGTATGGACAGATCTTTTGATATTCTGGGCTTAAGGGGTTCACTATTTCTCTTTTGTATTTGTGTTGGAAGTAGCTAATCTGTTGATCTGCTGGCTTGCAACCAGGACAGAGTAGCCAACACTGCTGTAGATTCCTGCCAGTAGAATCCCCCCACACCATCCTGAGTCTCTGTACTGCCTACATGCAAGTGCCTGTGATTGGTCTGCCATTTTCTGAAGTTCTTCCAAAATATCTTCTGCTGGAAATTTGTTACTTTCCAAATATATATGAGTTCTGTTACTCCAGAATCAGTTCAGCTTGATTTGCTGTTAATTTGAAGGACATCTGGGAGAGCTCACATAAATACATATCTCCTCCCTGCCATTTTGGCTTTGCCCTTTAAATTTTATTTTAAAAATTTTCATGCTGCTTACCCTATTACATACACTCTGAGCTCCTTTTCTTTTGTCTTTCTTTGAATCCAGGACAGTGCCTGACCCATAGTATGTGCTTCATAAATGCTTATTGATTGATTGGCTGAGTGAGTGATTTCATAACTTCTATATACCTGGTTTGCAGCCTTGTCCTGCAGGTACCCACCTGACCTACTATTGTCACCATTTATTAGCTTTTCCATAAACAGACTGGGGTACATCCTTGTTCTGCCTTGATGATTATGAAATAGAACGTGGCTGAAAAGGACTGTTTTCTTATTCCCTTCTCACTGTGAAATAGCTGAATAGCTAGGAAAGAAGATTATTTTTTATCATGAGAATAAAAAAAAGTCTGGAAAGGTCACTATCAGGATTGTGGCCCTGAGGACAGAATAAAGTTTCCTTCTTTCAGGCCATATACAAATCAGAACATGGGGTTAAGGGTCAGCAAAAGAAATCACATGATTTGTCAGATTCAGAAGTGTATCTATGTTTTTATGTAGTTGACCTTAGATAGTTTCTTGAAGCTACCCATGTATTTTCTTTCTATGGACACTACAATCTATAAAAGGCAAGAAATATTTAAATGTACTAATTTATTGATATCTTGATTTATACAATGTCTCATAATATTCAACTTAGATAAGCTGCCCTTATCTAAGGTCTCCAATGCCCAATAGTGCCTGAACATTATAGTCACTTGAAAAAATTTTGTCACATTGAATTGACTTTTTAAAACTATATAAGTAAGGGGAAAGCTCTGTCTTCTATAACTATTATATAAGCTTATTCATTATGCAACATACCACCATGGGACATACCACTTTTCTTCTTCTTTGTAATTTATAATAAAATCATATGAGGGGTAGATTAGATTTTTATTAGCTTAAGCTTATTAAAGTTGCCAGAACAAATAAATACTCAGGCAATATTAATATTAAAAGTGCATATTATAAAATCACCTACAATATAAACTAATCCCTTTGTGTAATATAGAAAGTCATTTTGTCATTTAACAGAATACTTAAAAATGGAAATTTGATTAGATATAAAGTAAAATGTATGCATGATAAGAGGTTGTTTTCAAGAAATATATCTTGAGGATTATTTGCTATTCTTTTTCTTTTAATATTTTTATTTCATAATATTTTAATGTAGCCTTTATAAATTCTGAAGGATATTTCTCCCAACTCCCACTAAATTCCTACATATAGTTTAGTCCCTGGGGAAGGGGGAGAAATACTACTCCTTTTCACGTTTCCAGGAGTTGGTTCCAATGAGTTTGGGGTATTCTGATTCTAGTGTCTTGACCTCCCATTCTGGTATGTTCTCCATAATAACATCACTACTATTTAATGTTAATATCTTCACTGTATCTGTTTAACCCAGTGATTAATGCTCCAATATCAATTTAACAAGTTAACATCAATTAGTTTTTACAAAGAGTTATTTACTGAAAAACTATATAGCAAGCATGCTCAAAAAGTTATCAAACTGTGCATACCCTTTGACCCAGCAGTGTTTCTATTGGGCCTATATCCCAAAGAGATCTTAGAGGAGGGAAAGGGACCCACATGTGCAAGAATGGTTGTGGCAGCCCTTTTTGTAGTGGCTAGAAACTGGAAACTGAAGGGATGCCCATCAATTGAAGAGTGGCTGAGTAAATTATGGTATATGAATGTTATGGAATATTATTGCTCTGTAAGAAACAACCAGCAGGACGATTTCAGAGAGGCCTGGAGAGACTTGCATGAACTGATGCTGAATGAGATGAGCAGAACCAGAAGATCATTATATACAGCAACAACAATATTACATGCTGATCAATTCTGATGGACATAGCTCTCTGCAACAAAGATTTGTCTCAAACCAGTTCCAATTGTTCACTGAAGAAAACCATATACACCCAGAGAGAGGGATATGAAATATGGACCACAACATAACATTTTCATGCTTTCTATTGAGGTTTGCTTGCATTGTGTTGTCTTTCTCTGATTTTCTTTTTTTTTTTCTTGTAGATAGGATTTTTCTTGCACAATTTGTCAAGTATTTCAACATTATTAACATGTAGTGGACTTCCTGCCATCTAGGGCAAGGGAGGGGACTGGGGGGGGGTAAAAGTTGTAATGGGAAGCTTTGTAAATATCAATGCTGGGGAACTACCCATACATATGTTATACAAATAAAAAGCTTTAATAAAAAAAAAACTATATAGCAAGAATAGAGATCACATAGTATTCTTCTCCAACACCCGGGACTCATTGGGGATAACTTCTACATATTTTGTAAAATATACTTCAACCAGTTATTTTCATCTAGTGCTACATTTAGAAGTAAACTTCCTGAAAAAAACTAAGCTCCCCTCACACCTCCCCTCAGATCTCAGCAAAATATGATTTTTTTCAGTATTTCATTAAAATTGATATCCTTTGCCAGTTGAAATTGAAGCATAAATGTAGGTTATGGATCCTTGGTGCATAAGGCTGGCTTGTGAATATATGTCTCTCATCTGCAGGAAGAGGCATCCTGAATATGAGATGGAAGCAAAACCCTTTTGAAAGCTTGAAAGCAGGTGAACAATGTAAGCTCCAAGGAAGATACTGGTTTTTATCAAGTGAATAGAAGAGAGAGCTTACTGATGATGTTTTGACCAAGTGGAGAGAAAGAATGAGAGAAAACCACTGGGCTGTGGTAAAGATAAAAAATGAAGACCACATCTGGAGTTTTTTTAGAAAAGTTGTACATGAGGCACAAGGACAATAGAAAATAGAATTGTAGGCTATTCTAGACACAAATTTAATTTTCCTTTAAAATTTTCATCCAAGAACCCTTCAATGGCAAATACCTTGTACTTTAAAAAAAAATCTAGGAAAATGGAAAAGTGATAAAATATATAATTATTTGTATTAATATTCAGGGTCAAATTTCTAATAATGTATTTATTTTAAAATAAGTCATTTATGCAAAATAGTATGTCCATCAACGACTGTTTCCAAATTTCCATCAAGTCATATGAAATCTCTTCTTTATTCTCATTCATCATATTGCCTCTCTTAATTCATCACCCCCAGATTCATTTGGAAAATTTGAAATTTCCTTTCCCTCATCTGATATCATAGCACTTCTTTGTTGATATAGACACAAACACATATGCCTGAGATTAACAAAGGCATGTAGATTTTTCTAAGAAAGAGTCTAAAGAAATCTACACGAATTAAAAGATAGAGATTCCTACTGGATTGATGACTTTAATTTTGCAGTCATCTGTAATGAAAAACAGCAGGTATTCCTTTCAATATTATGATTATTGTACTGCTTCTATTTTTATTTTCCTTCAAAAAGATATTTTAAAATATATGAATTATTAAGTACATAAAATCCTGTACACTAAGTGGAATTAATTGATTTTCAATAATGGAATCAAGTGATCACAGAAAATAAAATTATCTGTCACATAGTTCTCTTTCTTTTTCTCCCTGACATATTACATGTTTTATGTGTAAATTTATATATGTTTATATATATATATATATATATATAATTTCAGCAATGTTCATTTATATGTTATATAATGAACAATATACTATCTATACTCATATTAAGAGTAATATTAATGCATGAATTATATGTGTATAATATATTATGTTCTTTATAATAAAATTATATAGATTACTATCATATATTTTAGAAGTATTTTATAATTTGCTATGATACATTAATATAACATAATCACATATGTAATTAATTAATATAACTATAATGCAATTACCACAGGATTCATATTACATAGAATACTATTAAATAAATAATTAAATATACTAGGATACTATTAAAATAATATTAAATAAAATTAAATATTAACAAAATTATAATACAATTACCATAAAATTATATATTACAGAGAAAAAGATAATGAGAGAGAATAGCAACAGATGTGTGTACACTCACTCTTCATGTTCCTACATATATCTTATCATATCCTGCATACTCAATGCTCTCTGAAGTAAAAAAGCCAGGTTATATTTATCTGTTATATATCTTAATATAATATATTTAACTTATAAGATGCTGAATGAATGAATAAATTTATTCATGCCATCTTGTAACACTGGTTTCCTATTTCTCAGATATACAAAAATGGTGAATCCTTATTCATGAGCTTATTATTTTTATTCCTTACAGTCATGATTTAAATTCACTTTTTTCATTTATGTTTTATTCACATTGCTCCTGATGATGGATTGTCTCTGTCTAAGTGATATCAAGAATAGAAACAAAGGAGTAGTCAGTTTAAAAATATATTGGTATTGAAACAAGGAAGAATGGGTGGAATTTTCTATTTATCATAATTGGTATGTATGTGAAGATAAGTATATGAACATGGAGGAAAGGAAGAGGGAATTGCTTTCATATGAAGTTCATTCTTATCTGAACCACACAAACATAGGTTTAATACAAAGTTTGCAGAATTTAAAAGGGAAACAAGTATGGATATCTTGGGTATATGTTGCAGAGGCAAAAAAAAAAATACTGAGGAAGAAATAAGGACAAGAAAATCAATTTCTTAATCCTGAAGAAGAAATTAAATGTAAAAAGGAAAAAAAAAAGAACTGGAAAACAAGTGGAGGATTATCAGTTGGTGAATATCTGAACAAGTTGTGGTATATCAATGTTATAGAATATTACCTCATAAGAAATGTTGATTAAAATAATTTTGTAGAATCCTGGGTAATATAAACTGATGCAGAGTGAAGAGATTACAATTAAAACCATTTAAATAATTACAAAAAATGTAAAGACAAACAACTTTAAAAGATTTTAGAACTCTGATCAAAGTAACGAGCTACTATATCCACAAATAATGTAAAATGAAGCATGATACCTCCCCATTTCCTGACATAAAGGAGATGGACTTAGGGTACAAAAAGAGTCATACATGTTTTCATATTGCACTATATGAATTTGTTTTTCTTGCTTAACAGTGGTTATGTGATTTTTTTTCTTTTTTTCTCTTGATTTTTATTTCAGGAGGTAAGAATATGGGAGAATGGTTAGCAAAAGTGATGCTAAAGAGACACAGACATACAGAGAAATAAAGACAGAAACAGATACATAGAAGCAGAGACAGAAAGAGACAGAGACAGAGACAGAGAAAATCACTTATCTATGTTTAAATGCACAGAAGAGATCTGAAGAAGTTCAGAAGGAAACAAAAAGGAGAGTTTAAAATTGATAGCTACCTATAAAAAAGCATCAAGAGGGATAAAAAAAAAAGATTTGTAGTGTTACATACAATTCTCTTTATGCTCTGCTGCTTATATGAAAACACTCATGGGTTATCAAGTTCAGAGAAAAAATTAAGAAAAAAAGAAAAGGGAAAAATAAATTTAAGTAATTTATGTAGAACAAAAATTGTTTTCTCTTCAACCTGTCCTCAGACTCCCATCCCAGTTCCTGCTTCAAGGAAGTTTAGAGAAGCATGTTGTTATTGTTCAGTTATGTCAGTCATGTCTAACTCTTCACGATCCCATTTGAGTGCTGAGGCTAGTTTTGAACTCATGTCTTTTTGAGCCCAGACCCAGTACTAAATCTACTGTGCTAACTAATTAATTGCCACAAGAGAAGCATGAGTACATATGTAATCATAAAAGTGAAAAACCTGAAGATTGAAAAGTACCTTAGCAATTATCTGTTTTTACCCATACATAAAAGTATTTTTTACTATAAAATATCTCATGGGTGGTATCAAGTTTGTGTTTGAAGACTTATAAAGAAGAATCTACCATCTCGTAAAACAGCTTATGCTAGTTTTGTAAAACTCTAATTAGAAAATGTTTACAGCACAGTACCTGGCACATTGCAAATGTTTAAAAAATGCTTGTTGACTGACTGACACAAAGAGTAAAAGGTCCTCTTTTTATCTTGAACCACTTGCCCTTGTTCTGCATCTAAGCTTATCAATGCCTTCCTTAAATCATAGTGTCTAGAACTGAATGCATTATTCTTATTACATCTGTTGAGAATAGAGAACAGAGAGATTATTACCACTCTATTCCTGAAAGCTATGCTCCACTAAATGTAACCCAAGATCAAATTAGCTTTTTGTGGTTGCCATATCACACATATATCTGGCTCATATTGAGCTTGCAGTCCACTAAAACCCTGATATAATTTTGACAACTATAATATATCCTTCATTTCTTCCTTATACTTATGAAGCTGATTTTTTTTGTACTGAGGAGCAATACTTAGATTCTTACCTACTGTAATTTTATCAAAATTACATCATCCATTTCCTTTTTGATCAAGACCTATGATCCAAAGATATCTCTTCCAGCTTGATGTTTTTTGGAAATTGGTTGAGCCCTTATATATGCCTAATGGTTTCATTGATGAAAATGTTAACCAATGCAAAGTCAAGCATGTATCCCATAACTACTGTATTAAAGATCATGCCAATTGACAGAACCAAAGAAAATCCTTTTAGTTCTGCCATCTGCTCAGCTTGGAATCCATCTCATTGTATTTTTAAGGTTTACCTCTCTATCTTCTCAAAAAAGAAAAAAAAGTTCTTTATTCAAAGCTTTACTAAAATCTAGGTCAACTAAATCCATAATATTCCCCTCTTGTACCAGCATAGTAATCCTGTGAGAAAAAATACAGTAATGTTAATCTGTCATTATTTATTCTTAATTAAATTCCAATTTTTCCTCAGGTATACTAGATAAGTGAACTTGTCAAGTCACTTAACGGCATTCTGCTTCAGTTTTATGATTTACAAAAAGGGGATAATAATACCATCTACCTCCCAGTATTGTTGGAATGATGAAATGAAATAAGGTATACTTTATATACCTTAATGTTATATGTAGATACTATTAAGCATCCCTGGATATTTGCAATCACCATTTACTTTTAAAAGTGTTTACTAATGATCTCTTTATTAAACCTTTTCAGAAATGAAGTCAAGTCAATGTTGCTAAAATAAAAGGAGACAAACCAAAAAAAAAAAAAAAAAAGCTGAGGAAGAATTAAATAAGCAGCATCAGGAAAACAACTTGTACACAATGAATCGATAGATAAATCAAATAAAAAAGAAAAGAAAAATAGGATTTGAATAGAGTTTTGAAAATTTTTGTAGTGTAGAGCTCTGGCAATAATTGAATACATATAGAAAGAATATGCATATATCTCAATAATGCATAGTGCTTTTACAAAAATAGATCACGTCTTGGGGGAAGAATCTCATAGATATATGCAGAAATCTGAATTGATTATAATGCAATAGAAGCATATTAGAAAGAGACCTCTGAGAAGAAGATAAGAAATCAATTTGAAATTAAACAAATTCATCCTAAATAATTTCTGGGTCAAATACAAGTCATAGAATTGATAATTTTATCAAAGAATATAAAAGAATAATGAAACAACATTCTACATTTTGGTAGAGCAGCTAATTTAGTACTTAGAGGAAATTTCATGTCCTTAAAAACTTTTATTTACCAAAAAAGGAGAAAAAAATAGATAAATGAATTGATAGTACAATTAGAAGTACTAGAAAAGCTATACTAAAATAGTTATGCTAAATATTCCTTATTACTTATGCTAGAATTTATTATGCTATTTATACTACAATAATAGTACTTATACTAATATATACTAAAAGTTAACTGAAGCAAATGCCAAAATAAAAATCCTGAAAATTAAAATTAAATAAGAAAATAAAATGAAAACAAAACCATAGCACATATATATATATATATATATAT
>JAJPUD010022356.1:0-21559 GCA_023553655.1 Myrmecobius fasciatus | reverse complement strand
ATATATATATATATATATATATATATATATATATATATATATATAAGAATTCAAGCCACTCTTCAATAGATAAGTGGTCAAGGGATATAAACAGACAATTTTCAGAAGATGAAATTAAAACCATCTCTATTCATATTAAAAGTTGCTCCAAATGACTATTGATCAGAGAAATGCAAAGTAAGAGAACTCTGAGTTACCACTACACACCTGTCAGATTGGCTAAAATGACAGGAAAAGATAACGATGAATGTTGGAGGGGATGTGACACTGATACATTGTTGGTGGAACTGTGAACGGATCCAAACATTCTGGAGAGCAATTTGGAGCTATGCTCAAAAAGATGTCAAACTGTGCATACTCTTTGACCCAGCAGTGTTTCTACTGGGCCTATATCCCAAAGAGATCTTAGAGGAGTGAAAGGGACCCACCTGTGCAAGAATGTTTGTGGCAGCCCTTTTTGTAGTGGCTAGAAACTGGAAACTGAAGGGAAGCCCATCAATTGGAGAGTGGCTGAATAAATTATGGTATATGAATGTTATGGAATATTGTTGCTCTGTAAGAAACGACCAGCAGAACAATTTCAGGGAGGCCTGGAGGGACTTGCATGAACTGATGCTGAGTGAAACGAGCAGAACCAGGAGATCATCATACACAGCAACAACAGTATTACATGATGATCAATTCTGATGGACATGGCTCTCTGCAACAAAGAATTGTCTCAAACCAGTTCCAATTGTTCACTGAAGAAAACCATATCCACCTATAGAGAGGGATATGAAATATGGACCACAACATAACATTTTCATGATCTCTCTTGATATTTGCTTGCATTGTGTTGCCTTTCTCTGATTCTTTTTTTTTTCTTGTAGATAGGATTTTTCTTGCATAGCTTCTCAAGCATTTCAACATTATTAACAGGTAGTGGACTTCCTGTCATCTAGGGGAGGGGAGGGAACTGGGGGTAAAATTTGTAATGGAAAGTTTTCTAAAGATCAATGCTGGGGAACTACCCATATATGTGTTATACAAATAAAAAGCTTTAGTAAAAAAAAAATTAAATTAAATTTTAAAAAAAGGAGTTACAAATATCATTTTCACACCTAAATATGTAAACAATTTGACCTTTAAATAATATGTATTTCCCTAGATTTATCTTTCTATGCTTCTCTTGAGTTCTGTGTCTATAAATTAAATTTTCCGTATAGTTCTGATTTTTTTCAATAGAAATGATTGAAATCTCTTACTTTATTGAATATTCATTTCCTTCCCTGAAATATGATACTGAGTCACACTGGATAATCAATTTTTGGTTGTAACCTATGGTCCTTTGTCTTTCAAAATATAGCATTCCAGGTCCTCTGATCTTTTTTGTAGAAGATGCTAGATCCTGGGTTGTCCTTACACATTTGAATTGTTTTTGTCTGGCAACTCACAGAATATTTTTTATTGAAATTGTAGTTCTCCAAGTTTTCCTTGGAGGATCTCTTTTCAAGGATGATCGATGGATTTTTCAATAAGTATTCCCCCCTCTGTTTCTAGAATATTAGATAAGTTTTCCTTAATTGTGAGGAATGGTATCCAGACTTTTTTTTGGTCATGACCTTCAGTTAGGCCAATAATGTTTAAATTGTCTCTTCTGGATCTCTTTTCCAAGTCAGCCATTTTGCCAATGAGATATTTCACATTGTCTTCCTTTTTTTCATTCTTTTAAAGTTAGTTTGACTGATTCTTGTCTCACGGATGTCTCTGTTTTCCCAGTTGGTTAATTTTTCTTTTTAAGCAATTGTTTTCTTCAGAAATTTTTTTCCTTCATTTTCAAAGCTGTTGACTCTTTCATGCATATTTCTCATTTCTTTTCTCATTTTTTTCTACCTCTTTTATTTGCCTTTTAAAGAACTGTATGAGCACTTCCAAGAAGGCCCTTTGGGCTTGAGATTAATTCATGTGACTCTTTGAGATTTCTTCTTTGGATATTCCATCTTCTGGTGCCCAATCACCATAGTAGCTTTCTATGTTTAAGATTCTTGTATGTTTCTTGCTCATTTTCTTTCCTTTTTTTTTTACTTACTTATGTGATTAAGCTCTGCTTCTGGAGTTAAGGGAGCATTGTCCCAAACTCCCTGTGTAGCTGTGAGCCTTGACTTTGAACAAGGGCCCCTAGGGTTTACAGGGCATACCTTTGCGTGATCTTTTAAGGAAACAGCTTAATCTCCCAGGGTTTGCCTTCTGAGCTAGGAATGGAAGTATCCTCACTGATTTGCTCCTCTACTGAGCCAGAACTGGGATTCTTGTTGCTGATTTTCTGTGATTAAGACCCTCTCATTGGCTTTCCCAGAGGCTGTCTGAGCTGAGCTGAACATCCTTTTCGCCCCACTAAAAATGATCTTTCTTGAAGTTTTTCCAATCCTTCTTGTTTGGGACAGTAGTTTCATTTCCTCAGACTGTTCAGAACATTGGTTTCATGTGCTTTTTGATGGAAACTGGGAGAATTCAAGCAGTTTCCTCACTTTATTCTGCCATCTTGGTCTCACAATCAGAAGTCTACAGTTGAGGAAACTGGGACAAATAGAGTTAAGTGACTTGCCCAAGTTCAATACAGCTAGTAGGTATCTGTGGTCAGAACTGAACTCACTGAGCTGAGTCTTCATGCCTTTAGTCCCTATACTCAAAATTATAGTTTGTGATACATAAGAATGGTTCTCAAGAGAGAATCTAGGGATAAGTATATTGATCCGTGAGTCATCTGCTTAGAGAGGAGGGTTAAATAATAGGAGCTGCTGAGATCACCATGTAAGACAGTTTTGAAAAGAGGATATAGCCTTAGGGGTTATATCTAGGGACTATGATATGGTTGATGATTTAACAAATGAATCTGAGGAGCATTTTGACAAATATAAGAAAACTCAGAACTTTTATCATGAAAAACTAGAGAGTGGACAGTATAAAGGAGAGGATAATATACAATGACAAATACTGAAGTTGAGAAATGAGAAAAAATAAGATTTGGTTATGAAGAAATAATGTATTTACTTTAGAAAGACCAGGTTTAATTGATGATAAGGTTGGAAACTATATAACAAGAAAAGAAATTTATGAAAGAGACTGTAGGAGCAATAAATATAGAAACAGTTTTAATCCCTTTCCTCCAAGGAATCTGGATGAGAAATGAACAACAATAGAATAATAGCTTTGGAAAGGGGGGGTAATAATTAATTTATTATTTTATCTTATTAATGCTGACTAAAAATATTCAAAACCTTCATAACTATGTCTAGAAAATTATGCTTGTAAATAAGGCCACAGATAATAATTATATTTTATTCTTTTTAATAAATAATAAATATTTTATATGGTCATATCCATATTACCCAGCTTAACTGTGTCTCTCTGTACATTTTATCTGTCTTTGTTTTGTTTAATTTTTACATTTCTTCTTTTCTTTCCTCTCCTTTTTCTCCATAATTGACACTACCTCTTTCTTTCCATCAACAGTCCTCGAATAAGTGTCCTCTCTTAAAATGAAATTATATTCAATCAAAACAAGTTGTATTTTAACAGCTGTCACTGAAACTGCATATGTCATTTAATATCTACAATCCATTTCCTCCCCACCAAGAATAAGGAGATATATTCTTCATCTATAATGATGAAAAGGTGTAACACTGATCAGAGTTAACAAATCTTTTAAATTGTCTTCTTTTCAGTGGTATTATATAAATTGTTCCTTTTGCATTGCTCAATCCATTCTATCAGTTCATATGTGTTCTCACATTTCTTTGAATCAATTCCTTTTGTTATTTTTATAGTGCAATAAAATAGCATTACATTCATCTAACATAATATGTGGAGCCACCACACTTGATGAATACCTACTTTGTTTCCTATTCTTTGGTACTTCAAAAAAAATCACATCTATTTATCTATCTTCTATCTGTCTATCTATCTGCACACATATAGAGCCAGAAAGACAGAAACAAAGAGAGAACACACACAAAAACACAAGCATGGATGCTTTTCAGAGATTTTATTGTTAATATCTAACAAATAGCTCTCAAGAAAGGGAACAATACATTTTAAGTTTAATCTGCATTATTAGTATTTTCTCCATAACTTTCCTAAATATAAACAATCAGTGAAACATTAAATTGAACTCTTGATTTATGTGTTTGATAATTTCTGAGATAAAAACTCACACAGAAATTTTACAATTGGCTCCTACCAGCAGCTTCAAGATAGACCCAGTAAAACTTGGGTCTTTTTTTTAATGTATTGTGTATGTGTATGAATTTGAGTGTGTGTGTGTGTGTGTGTGTGTGTGTGTGTGTGTGTAGAACTGTTGTATAGCTATATCTAAATACAAAGTCAATAAAGTTTGTTTTTAGATATAGGGGCAAATTTGGTTTCCAGAATTGACTAGATCAATTATTGCTGTATCAGGAATAGTTTTGTGTTCCTGTGTTCCCACTCTTACTCCAGCATTTGTTATTTCTACATTTGTTACATTTTCAAATATTGTACATGTAAACTAAAAATTGATAATTGATTTAAATTGTATTTTATTATTAGTGATGTTTATTTTGTATGTTTATTGAAAACAGACTCCTTTCCTTGAAAACTATGTTTGCATATCATTTGAATATTTATTTCTTAAACATTGGCTTGGGGGTGCCAAAACGTACCAGGTATTCTAGAGCCCACACACTGGGATGCCAAAATATACTGCCCGGACAAGCTCTCCGGAGTATCTCAGGTCCAGCCATACTCCTTGGTCTTAGTGGAGGAGTGATGAGGCTGAGACTCACAGATGGAGTCCTTTTATTTCAAGTCCTCTCAGCCCTTAAATACTTTAGTACCATTACATCACTACAACTCACTGAGCATGTGTCAACTATATTACTATTACATCACCACAGCACACTGAGCATGCACCAACTGTTAGTACCATTATATCACCACAGTACCCTGTGCAAGTGCTAACTATAAGCACCCTGCTATAAATAAGTAAATGCCTCTCTTTATTGTAAATATCCCTGCTTTAAGTAGAACACAGGTGGTCATGCCCCCTCTGACTTCTCAGGAAGGGTGAGAGAGGATGGGGAGCCAACCCAGACATTGTCAGCAGCTTTCCTCTGGGCTAAAGGGTCTTATACCTCACCCAGAGTTCCCTCAATATCTGTGGCCCTCTACAATGGCTCTTGATCTTTTATATATATATATATATATATATATATATATATATATATATATATATTTTATTGACCATCCATATGCCTAGGAAATAAGATTTGGTAATTTTATTCATGTCACCAAATCTATGTTAATCTAGAGATTATTTTAATTTAAGATAATTTTTGTTATACATAACTTTTATTGGCATGAGATTTGAAATAATAAGGTAATGTAGGACAAATGGGGTAATGATGTCAAAAAGTCACTTAACCTCTTTAAACCTCAATTCTCTCATCTGTAAAATGGAAATAATTATTTTTGCACTAATTTCCTCTTAGAGTTACAAATAAATCTACATAAAACATTTATACTAGGAAGTCTAGGTAAATGAAAACTATTTTAATATTGAGTAGTACATCTAAAAATGCTATATGATCATTACCATATCAAATGCATCAAACATCCTTGTTAAAAAAAGGATTCCTGAAAAGTTTTAAACCAGATACTGCTTTTTTCTTCTATATAAAGTTCACTGAGAGATATTATAACCATAAAAGAAGCATAGGATTTGGGTTGAAAATAATGCTCAATGACAATTCAAAGATAGTAACATGCTCCAGGGAAAATCCTTTTTCTAATTTTTTTCAAGACATCCTACTGATCAGTTTCAAAACTGTCCAGACAATACAATTGATGAATAAGTTGCTGGTTATAAACAAGTTTTAACTTTTGGACTGGTATGAAATATGGTTAATACTTCCATGTATGTCATGTCATTGGTACACAATAAATTTTAATTAGTATTGAATTTGTAAATCTGCAAGAAGAAAATGGTTAAGATTTTGAAATGATGCCCATTTCATCTTGCTGCTGAAGTTCATTCCAGTGATCCATACATAATAATAAATTGATAACAAGACTAATAAATTGCACACACAAAAAATGTCAAGAAAAGAGAATGGGGAAAACACTGTTATTCAAACATGCATCTTCCATGATAGTAAGGGGGCTGTACCCAATTATCAGCAAGCAAATTGATTTTTGTACACATGTTCTGTCTTTGTCAGGCTTTTTGCAGTGTGGAAAATCCGGTCTAAGATATCAAATATAGATTCATCCAAGTGGCACCAAATTCTCAGTTGTAAGATCCCATTCTCATCAGTTCCACAGAATGTAGAGACAGATGAAAAAGTCTCTTGCCAAATGAAAACAGAAGCCAGAGTTCAGATCCAAATAAAAGAGCATACTCCTTTGAATTCCATTTATGAAACTTTTTTTGGTTTTTGTACTACCTTCTTCAGTTCAGTGAGCAGTAACATTAAACCTTTAAAATAAATTATCATTGAATTTCATTAATATTGAGATTGCCTTTTACATGAAAGTCAGTGAGATACTTGGAACTCAGAGTAGAAAAAGAGTGTGATGTTGCCCCCCCCCAAAATGAGAAGTTGATATATGGCGATACTTAATTTTTTTTCACAAATTAAATTTAAAACATCAAAGGAACACTTGGGAAATTTAGCATTATCCATTCATTCCTACACATAAAGAAATTTTTAAAAGCCAAATAGAAGTAAATGTGATTGTTTTCCTTTGTTCTCAAAGAGGATCAAAGTGGCATCACTCTGTTAGAGGCAAGTTACCGTGTTACCTAATGGTGGCTGATCAGACTAATATGACTCAATGTGCTCTGCCACATTGCCATATGAACCATATGCCAATATGAACATATTGTCTAAATTTGCACAACTTGCAATTCTTTTGAACTACTTTAGTTCTGTTTTGCTTATAGAGCACAAGAACTTCTGTTGTGGAGGTACACCATGCTGGGTGGTCTTGTGCCAGTGTCTCCTCTGTCATGCAATGTTACAAAGCTCTTGAGAAAAATATTGAGAGTGTCCTTGCATTCCTTTTTCTGACTGCCAAATGAACATTTGCTCTGTGGAAATTCTCCATAAAATAGTTTTTTTTTGTTGTTGTTGTTTGTTTGTTTTTTTTTTGTTTGTTTTTTTTAGATCACATAGACTTGATAGCTAAATAATGTGAGTAGCCAATTCTCTTTCTGCAGTAGAGATTGAATGCTTGGCAGTTAAGTTCAAAAAGGAACCTCAGCATCGAGGAGGGGCAGAGCCAAGATGGCAAACTGCAGACAGCGTTCTCTGTGAGCTCCTGACACCTTCCGTCAGACCCAGACAAATTGAGCCTCCGAACTGGTTCTGGACTGAGGGCTCCACCAAACACTTGGACTACAACGGACTTCTATCAACAATCTACTTTGAAAAAACTCCGGAGAAGGTTAACCTCAGGGGAATCAATTGACCCCTGGACCCGATCAGACGCCAGCACCCCTGCAGCAGAAGTCAGAGCTGAGACAGAGGTGGATTTTAGGCACCCAGGAAGCCCCTGGGAGATGCCTGGGCCACTTTGCTCAGCTTGCAGGCAGGTGCTTTGGCAGATCTGCCTTTGGTAAAGGGTGGACTGAGAGCAGCTAAAAAGTGTGGTCCTAGTGTGGATCTAGTGCACTCAGCCCCAGACAGAAAGTCAACTCGGCAAACTGCCCCAGGGCAAAATGAAACTGCAGTAGTACTCCCTGCTGGTGACTGATACCTCAGCTCAAAAACATGAGTAAGAACCAGAAGAAAGCTCTCACAATAGACAGCTTCTATGGAGAGAAAGTAGGGCAGTCCCCAAATCCTGAGGTTCTGAAAACAATCCCAGATAAAGCCACAAAGGCAGATTTAAGCTGGTCTCCTTTTCAGAAGGCTTTCCTGGAAGATTACAAAAAGTATCTCAAAAGAGAAGAATGGGGAAAAAATTGAGATGAGTGCAACAGAGATATCAAAAACTAGAAAACAGGACTGGTGAATTGGAAAAAGAAAACAATTCACTGAAAAATAAAATTGGTGAATTCGAAGAAATCACCAATTCACTGGAAAATAAAAATGGCAAATTGGAAAAAGACAACAATTCACTGAAGAATAAAATTAACAAAATGGAAAAAGAATGCATTGAATCAAGAAATTCATTTGGGCAGCTACAAAAGTAGCTAAAAAGATAACTGAAGGAAATAATACTTTAAAAATTAAATTTGAACAAATAGAAGTAAATGACTCAATAAGACTTCAAGAATCAATCAAACAAAAACAAAAAAAAATGAAAAAATAGAAGAAAATATGAAATATCTCCAAGGAAAAACAACTGACTTGGAAAACAGATCCAGGTGAGACAATCTAAGGATTATCAGACTCCCTGAAAGCCACAATGAAAAAAAGAACCTTGATGCTATCTTCCAGGAAATCATGAAAGAGAATTGCCCTGATGTTTTTGAATCAGAAGGCAAAATTGGCATTGACAGAATTCACCGATCACCACCTGAAAGAGACCCCAAAATTAAAACCCCAAGGAATATCGTGGCAAAATTTCAGGACTATCGCACCAAGGAAAAGATATTGCAAGCAGCTAGAAAGAAACAGTTCAAATTCCGAGGAACTGTAATTAGAATTACACAACATCTGTCAGCTTCCACATGAAAGGTTCGAAGGATCGGAATCAGATATTCTGAAAGGCAAAAGAACTTGGATTACAGCCAAGAATAAGTTATCCAGCTAGAATGAGCATCATTTTCCAAGGAAGAAGATGGTCATTCAATGATGCAGGAGAATTTCACCTATTTCTAATGAAATGACCAGATCTGAATAAAATATCTGACTTCCAAATACATAACTCAAGAGAAGCATACAAAGGTAAAAAGGAAAGAACTCTTGAGAATTATATTTCTACTAAAGGTATCCTTAAAGAATGGCAGTATAATTTGATTTTTCTTTGATAATAATGGAAAAGAAATTAGAGGTGCAAGGGATACCATACTGAAAAAGAAAAAGGGGGGAGAGGGGAAAGGAGGCAAGATAAAGTAAAAATAAAGGAGGTAAAATAAGGCAAAATCTCATAAAGAGACATAGAAGATCTAATATAATTGAGAGAAAGAAGGGAGGGTGATGAGTATTGTGTAAAACTTACTCTCATCAGATTGGACTCTAAGAGAGTATATGAGACACATTTGGCTTCAAAGAAAGGCCTGACCCTCCATGTGGGAAGGTGGGAGGGAAAGGAGGAAAGGAAAGGGATAGACTAATAAAAGGATTAGGGGAAAGGTATAAAGGGGAGAGAGGGATTCTAAAGGGGGTAGGACTGTTAGTGGGAGATAGTCATCAAAAATAAAGTACTGGGGAGGGGGGAAGGGAGAGAGGGGGAAGGGAAGAGAAAATTATAACCCTGGGTAAATAAGATGGCAGGGAATACAGATATAGTTATTTTAACTGTGAATGTGAATGGGATGAACTCTCCCATAAAACGGAAGCAGGTAGCAGACTGAATTAAAAGCCAGAATCCTACAATATGTTGTTTACAAGAAACACATCTAAAACATAGAGATACATACAGAGTGAAGGTAAAGGGCTGGAGCAGAATCTTCTATGCTTCAGGTGAACAAAGAAAGGCAGGGTAGCAATCCTTATCTCGGTTCAAGTAAAAACAAAAATAGTTCTAACTAAAAGAGATAAGGAAGGAAACTATATTTTACTAAAGGGTACCATAGGCAATGAAGCGGTATCAATACTAAACATATATGCACCAAGTGGTATAGCATCCAAATTCCTAGAGGAGAAACTAACAGAGATGCAAGGAGAAATAGACAGTAATACTATACTAGTGGGGGATCTCAACCTTGCTCTCTCAGAATTAGATAAATCAAATCACAAAATAAATAGGAAAGAAGTTAGGGAGGTAAACAAAAGGCTAGAAAACTTAGGTATGATATTTTTGGAGGAAATTGAATGGTGATAGAAGGGAGTATATTTTTTTGCTCAGGGGTTCATGGAACGTATATGAAAATTGCTCATGTGTTAGGGCAACCTAAAATGAAGAGGAAATTAGATTAATAATTAGGAGTTTCTTTGCCCAAACGTATGGCAATACATTTGAAAATCTAAATGAAATGGAGAAATATCTACAAAAATATACCTTGTCTTGGTTAAAAGAAGAGGAAATAAATTATTTAAGTAGCCCCATTTTGGAAAAAGAAATAGAAGAAGCTATTAATCAACTCCCTAAGAAAAACTCTCCAGGAATAAATGGATTTACATGTGAATTTTACCAAACATTCAAAGAACAATTAATGCCAATACTATATAAACTATTCGAAAAAATAGGGAAAGACGGTATACTACCAAATTCCTTCTATGACACAGATACGGTGCTGATAGCTAAACCAGGTAGGGAGAAAACTGAAAACAAAAACTATAGACCCATTTGCCTAATGAATATTGATGTAAAAAATTTAAATAAGATTTTACAACGAGATTACAAAAAGTTATCCCCAGGATAATACATCATGACCAAGTAGGATTTATACCAGGAATGCAAGGCTGGTTCAATAGTAAAAAAACTAAAATCCAACATCCATTCCTATTAAAAACACTGGGGAGTATAGGATTAAACGGGCTTTTCCTTAAAATGATTAGCAGTATCTACTTAAAACCTTCAGCAAGCATCATATGTAATGGAATCAAACTAGAAGCATTCCCAATAAGATCGGAAGTGAAACAAGGCTGCCCACTGTCACCATTACTATTTAATATTGTATTAGAAATGTTAGCTTTGGCAATAAGAAAAGAAAAAGAGATAAAAGGAATTAGAATTTTTGTATATTACCAACAAAGTTCAGCAGCAAGAGATACAAAAAGAAATTCCATTCCAAATAGCAGATGATAGGATAAAATATTTGGGAATCTATCTGCCAAGGAAAAGTCAGAAACTATACGAACTAAATTACAAAACACTTTCCACACAAATAAAATCAGACCTAATCAATTGGAAAAATATTAAGTGCTCATGGGTAGGCAGAGAGAACATAATAAAAATGACAATACTACCCAAACTAATCTACTTATTTAGTGCCATACCAATCAAACTCCCAAGAAATTATCTTACAGATCTAGAAAAAATAGTAGCAAAGTTCATTTGGAAGAACAAAAGGTCAAGGATTTCAAGGGGACTAATGAAAAAAAAGGCAGATAAAGGTGGCCTTGCTGTACCAGATCTGAAACTGTATTATAAAGCAGCGGTAATCAAAACCATTTGGTACTGGATAAGAAATAGAGCAGTCGATCAGTGGCACAGAATAGTTATCAGGACAACCTAGGCATTAACCTTAACAAACTAGTGTTCGACAAACCCAAAGACCACAGCTTTTGGGATAAATACTCACTATTTGGCAAAAACTGCTGGGAAAATTGGAAACTAGTGTGGAAGAAATTAGGGCTTGACCCATACCTAACACCACATACCAAGATAAGATCTAAATGGGTTCATGATCTAGATATAATGAGGGACTTTGTAAGCAAGTTAGGGGAAGGTAATATACTTTATCTCTCAGACCTGTGGAGATGGAACAAATTTATGTCCAAAGAAGACTTGGAACTCCTAATTGAACACCAGAGGGATAATTTTGACTATATTAAGTTAAAAAGTTTCTGTACAAACAAAACAAATGCAGACAAGATTAGGAGGGAAGCATCAAATTGGGAAATCATCTTTACATTTAAGGGTTCTGAAAAAGGCCTCATTTCTAAAATATATAGAGAATTGTCTCATATATATAAGAATTCAAGCAACTCTTCAATAGTTAAGTGGTCAAGGGATATGAACAGACAATTTTCAGATAAAGAAATTAAAACCATCTCTAGTCATATGAAAAGTTGCTCCAAATCACTATTGATAAGAGAAATGCAAATTAAGACAACTCTGAGATACCACTACCCCCCTGTCAGATTGGTTACAATGACAGGAAAAGATAACGATGAAGGTTGGAGGGGATGTGGGAAAACTGGGACACTAATACATTGTTGGTGGAACTGTGAACGGATACAACCATTCTGGAAAGCAATTTGGAGCTATTCTCAAAAAGTTGTCAAACTGTGCATACCCTTTGACCCAGCAGTGTTTCTACTGGGCCTATATCCCAAAGAGATCTTAGAGGAGGGAAAGGGCCCCACATGTGCAAGAATGTTTGTGGCAGCCCTTTTTGTAGTGGCTGGAAACTGGAAACTGAAGGGATGCCCATCAATTGGACAGTGGCTGAATAAATTATGGTATATGAATGTTATGGAATATTATTGCTCTGTAAGAAACAACCAGCAGGACGATTTCAGAGAGGCCTGGAGGGACTTGCATGAACTGATGCTGAGTGAAACGAGCAGAACCAGGAGATCATCATGCACAGCAGCAACAGTATTACATGATGATCAATTCTGATGGACATGGCTCTCTGCAATAAAGAATTGTCTCAAACCAGTTCCAATTGTTCACTGAAGAAAACCATATACACCCAGAAAGAGGGTC
The DNA here is from genome assembly GCA_023553655.1 of Myrmecobius fasciatus. NCBI lineage: Eukaryota > Metazoa > Chordata > Mammalia > Dasyuromorphia > Myrmecobiidae > Myrmecobius > Myrmecobius fasciatus. The sequence continues at coordinate 8,992 of JAJPUD010022356.1, read as the reverse complement.
ATGAAATATGGACCACAACGTAACATTTTCATGATCTCTATTGACATTTGCTTGCATTGTGTTGCCTTTCTATGATTCTTTTTCTTTTTCTTGTAGATAGGATTTTTCTTGCATAACTTCTCAAGCATTTCATCATTATTAACATGTAGTGGACTTCCTGCCATCTAGGGGAGGGGAGGGGACTGGGGATAAAATTTGTATTGGAAAGCTTTGTAAAGATCAAGGTTGGGGAACTACCCATACATATGTTATACAAATAAAAAGCTTAAAATAAAAAAAAAATAAAATATATAATTAAAAAAGAAAAAAAAAAGAAATAGAGCAGTCCATCAGTGGCACAGGATAGGTTATCAGGACAACCTAGGCATTAACCTTAACAATTTAGTGTTCGATAAACCCAAAGACCCCAGCTTTTTGGATAAATACTCTCTATTCGGCAAAAACTGCTGGGAAAATTGGAAACTAGTGTGGAAGAAATTAGGGCTTGACCCATACCTAACACCACATACCAAGATAAGAACTAAATGGGTTCATGATCTAGATATTAAGAGGGAATTTGTAAGCAAGTTAGAGGAACGTAATATAGTTTATCTCTCAGACCTGTGGAGATGGAATAAATTTATGTCCAAAGAAGACCTGGAACTCCTAATTGAACACCAGATGGATAATTTTGATTATATTAAGTTAAAAAGTTTCTGTACAAATAAAACTAATGCAGACAAGATTAGGAGGGAAGCATCAAATTGGGAAATCATCTTTACATTTAATGGTTCTGATAAAGGCCTAATTATAAAACATATAGAGAATTGTCTCATATATATAAAAATTCAAGCCACTCTTCAATAGATAAGTGGTGAAGGCATATGAACAGACAATTTTCAGATGATGAAATTAAAACCATCTCTAGTCATATGAAAAGTTGCTCCAAATCACTATTGATCAGAGAAATGCAAATTAAGACAACTCTGAGGTACCACTACACCCCTGTCAGATTGGCTAAAATGACAGGAAAAGATGACGATGAATGTTGGAGGGGATGTGGGAAAACTGGGACACTAATACATTGTTGGTGGAACTGTGAACAGATCCAACCATTCTGGAAAGCAATTTGGAGCTATTCTCAAAAAGTTGTCAAACTGTGCATACCCTTTGACCCAGCAGTGTTTCTACTGGGCCTATATCCCAAAGAGATCTTAGAGGAGGGAAAGGGAGGGATGCCCATCAATTGGAGAGTGGCTGAATAAATTATGGTATATGAATGTTATGGAATATTATTGCTCTGTAAGAAACGACCAGCAGGACGATTTCAGAGAGGCCTGGAGGAACTTGCATGAACTGATGCTGAGTGAAACGAGCAGAACCAGGAGATCATCATACACAGCAACAACAGTATTACATGATGATCAATTCTGATGGACATGGCTCTCTGCAACAAAGAATCGTCTCAAACCAGTTCCAATTGTTCACTGAAGAAGACCATATACACCCAGAGAGACGGATATGAAATATCGACCACAACGTAACATTTTCATGATCTCTATTGACATTTGCTTGCATTGTGTTGCCTTTCTCTGATTCTTTTTTTTTTTCTTGGAGATAGGACTTTTCTTGCATAACTTCTCAAGCATTTCAACATTATTAACATGTAGTGGACTTCCTGCCATTTAGGGGAGGGGAGGGGACTGGGGGTAAAATTTGTAATGGAAAGCTTTGTAAAGATCGATGTTGGGGAACTACCCATACATATGTTATACAAATAAAAAGCTTTAATAAAAAAAAATGTTAGCTTTGGCAGTAAGAAAAGAAAAAGGGATTAAAGGAATTAGAGTAGGTAATGAGGAAACCAAATTAACACTCTTTGCAGATGACATGGTGATATACTTAGAGAACCCTAAAGACTCAACTAAAAAACTACCAGAAACAATTGACAACTTTAGGAAAGTTGCAGGATACAAAATAAATCCACATAAATCATCAGCATTTTTATATATTACCAATAAAGTTCAGCAGCAGATATACAAATAGAAATTCCATTCAAAATAACTGTTGATAGTATAAAATATTTGGGAATTTATCTGCCAAGGGAAAGTCAGGAACTATTTAACTAAACTACAAAACACTTTTCACACAAATAAAATCAGACCTAGCCAATTGGAAAAACTTAAAATGCTCATGGGTAGACTGAGCAAATATAATAAAAATAACAATACTACCCAAACTAATTTAGTTACTCATTGCCATACCAATCAAACTCCCAAGAAATTATCTTACAGATCCAGGAAAAAATAGTAGCAAAATTCATTTGGAAGAACAAAAGGTGAAGAGTTTCAAAAGAATTAATGAAAATAAAGGCTAATGATGGTGGACTTGATGTACCAGATCTAAAACTATACTACAAAGCAGCGGTCATCAAAACCTTTTGGTACTGGCTAAGAAATAGAGTAGTCGATCAATGGAATAGGATAGAATCAAAAGACAAACTAGGCAATATCTATAGCAATTTAGCCTTTGATAAACCAAACACCCCAGCTTCTGGGATAAGTACTCACTATTTGACAAAAACTGATGGGAAAATTGGAAACTAGTGTAGAAGAAATTAGGGCTTGACCCACATCTAACACCACATTCCAAGATAAGATCAAAATGGGTTCATGATCTGGATATAAAGAGTGATACTATAAGTAAATTAGAGAAAGGTAATATAGTTTACCTCTCAGACCTATGGAGATGGAATAAATTTATGTCCAAGGAAGAACAGGAACTCTCAACTGAAAACCATATAGATAACTTTGACTATATTAATTTAAAAAGTTTTTGTACAAACCAAATCATTGAAGTCAAGATTAGGAGAGGGAAGCAATAAATTGGGAAATCATCTTTACATTTAAGGGTTCTGATAAAGGTCTCATCTCTAAAATATATAGAGAATTGTCTCATATTTATAAAAATTCAAGCCATTCTTCATTCGATAAATGGTCAAAGGATATGAACAGACAATTTTCAGATGATGAAATTAAAACCATCTCTAGTCATAAGAAAAGTTTCTCCAAATCACTATTAGTTAAAGAAATGCAAATCAAGACAACCCTGAGGTACCAGTACACAGCTGTCAGATTGGCTAAAATGACAGGAAAAGTTAATGATGAATGTTGGAGGGGATGTGGGAAGGCTGAGACACTAATACATTGTTGGTGGAATTGTGAACGGATCCAGCCATTCTGGAGAGCAATTTGGAGCTATGCTCAAAAATTATCCAACTGTGCATACCCTTTGACCCAGCAGCATTTCTATTGGGCTTATATCCCAAAGAAATCATAAAGGAAGGAAAGGGCCCCACATGCGCAAGAATGTTCGTGGCAGCCCTTTTTGTAGTGGCTAGAAACTGGAAACTGAATAGATGCCCTTCAATTGGAGAATGGCTGAATAAACTATGGTATATGAATGTTATGGAATATTATTGTTCTGTAAGAAATGACCAGGAGGACGATTACAGAGCGGCCAGGAGAGACTTGCATGAACTGATGCTGATAGAAATGAACAGAACCAGGAGATCATTATACACGGCAACAACAATACTATATGATGATCAATTCTGATGGACATGGCTCTCTTCAACAATGAAATGTTTCAAACCACTTCCAGTTGTTCACTGAAGAAAGCCACATACACCCAGAGAGCGGGATGTGAAATGTGGGCCACAACATAACATTCTCATACTCTTGATTGATGTTTGCTTACATTTTGTTTCATTTATCTGATATGTCTTTCTTGTAGATACGATTTTTCTTGCAAAACAATGATAAGTTTGGAAATATGTATACACATATTCGATTTGCCAAGTCTTTAAACATAATTAACATGTAGTCGATATCCTGCCATCTAGGGGAGGGGTGAAAAGTTGGGGGGGAAATCTGTACCAGAAAGCTATGTAAGGGTTAATGTTGAAGAATTACCCATACTTATGTTTTGCAAATTAAATAAAATTTAAAAAAAAAAGAACCTCAGCGTCTGGTATCTTATCCTGCTAGGTGATTTTCGGAATCTTTCTAAGACAATTAAAATGGAAGCAACCCAGTTTCCGCATATGGCACTGGTATACTGTCCAGATTTTACAGGCATAGAACCATGAGGTCAGCCTAGCAGTTATATAGACTTTCAGTTTAATAGTCATTCTAATACCTTTTCTCTCCCACAATCTCCTTTTAAGTCTCCAAAACACTGAGCTTACTATGACAATGAGAGTCACCAGCATTACCAGTGTGTATATTCTTGAAGAGTATACTGCCAAAGTATGTATACTTATTATCCATAGCATTCAAAAATGTCTCCATTTGTTGTAACTAATGATTTTGGATGATGGAGTACCTGTTTTCTTATTGTTAATTGTTAGGCCAAAATTATCACAACCATCAAAGAAATGATATATACATACTTTGTTACATCTCATTTTCAGAAGCTGTATTGAGTGCACAATTATCTGCAAACAAAGAACCATACTCAAATGCTTCCTTTACTTTGGCTTAGCCTATAGACTTTTCAAGTTGAAGAATTTCAATAGGTACTATAGCTACCCTCACTGAAGGTGTTTTGACATTTCTGGAAACATCTTGCTAAAAAGCATGAGAGAAAGCATATATAACCTTGTTTCACTCCCTTAATGACTGGGAAACATGAAAGAATTATCCATTATCCAAGACCCAAGCAAGCATGCCTTTATTAGTGATGAATTTTTAGGCAACCAAATTTTGACATGATTTTCCTTCAGTCCTCACAATGAATAACACCAAAAGCTTTGGTCAGACCTACAAATGTTTTGTTCAGATCTCTCTTCTACTCGTGGCATTTCTCGAAGGTAGCAAGCACCATATTTTCAGTGTCTGGATTCTTTCTGAAGCCTCATTGACTCTCAGATAAACATTTTCCAAATGAAGAATTAGTCTACTAAGAAGGCCACTGATAAGAGTCTTGTCAGCATGATTAAGAAAGAGACCCCTGTGCGACTCTAATCTGACAATCTATTTTACTTTGTCTTTATAGAGATAGACAATGGAGTGTCTTTGAATTCTTGGAGGATAACCTTCTCTTGCCATATAAACTGGAAATTTTTGTCATTTTTTATGAGCAGTGGATCCCCACCTTTGTAGATTTCAACTTTGTTAATCAGAATCAGCATCATGTTCTTTGCCATAAGAGAGGAAACTAACAATCCTCAAAACATCTTGTTCAGATGGAAATTTGTCTAGAGAGGGCAACCTGAAGTAAACAGTCAATGGCTTTTGCACTGATTGATGGTATCTGTTGAGAGCACTATGGGAGTATTCAGCTTATCTCTCTAGGATCATATCCTTATTACTCATCAATATGTTTCCATCAACAGTGAAAAATTGTGGTACAATATAGATCTTTGGCAAAAAACAACCTTCAGGGCATCATGGAAGTAATTTGAATTGTTACTATCAACATAAAACTGAATTTTATCTATCTTCTTACTGATTCAAGAATCCTGCATCTCTCTAAGCTTTCCTTGCACTCTACTTTTGATGAAGTTAAATGTTGTCTTAGAGATGGATGAACTATCCTGCTGGCAAACCCTATAGAATTCTCATTTTTCACTTAACAACTCCTGAATTGCCCCATCAATTTCAACAAACCTATCTTGATGTTTGTCAGTGTTTTGGCTGGGATGAATAAATTTAGCTGAGCGTCAAATCTCTAAAAACTGCCCACTCCTTTTCTGCTCTGCTGTTGCCAACCATGTGTTGACTCAACTTCTTTACAAGTTAGCAACGAATTGATCCTGCTCTAATCTGTTGATATTAAGTCTTCTGGTAACCAAGTCTTTTGTTGAATGAAAATATTTAGTTTGGCAAGATAGTCTATGATCCGTCCAGCCCTCGATGTCACACATTCCCTCCATCATTCTCATCTCTTCTCTGTCTCCTTAAAATCACATAGTCTATTAAATACCAACATTTGCTGCAAGGCTGCATCCACAATTTTCATTGCTGAAGAAAATGTTGGTGATGACAAGGTCATTAGATGCACACGTCTTCAGTAGTAAGTGACCATTGTTGTTGCTGTTTCATATTCCATTCCTCCCAAAGACTCTCAGTTATGTGTCCCTACTTTAAAATTAATTCCTCTCGAAGTACAGATTTATTGCCTTTTACACACTGGTGATAAAGGTATCCACTTTCTAATATTTTTTTTTCTTTCACCTCATCAGGATTCGTCATGGTGGAAGCATAGGCACTGAACATGGTGGTGGTGCTGTTTTCGTGCAAGTCACGATCATATCATCATGAGTGCATTTAACTCCTTTTTGGAGATATACAAGCTCGTTGACAAGATTAGTTTTCATTGTAAAACCTCCACCAATTTCTGGCACTCCCATTCACTCTGTCCACTGGAGAAAGACATGTACCCTGCTACAACTTCAATAATCTGGTCTTCATTCGCCAGCCTTGTTTCACACAAGTTTGCTATTGGCTACAATGCATGCTGTCTTCTTGCAATGAGAGCCATTTGTCTTTAAAGCCTATTGAATTTTGTGTTATCGATTAGTATGAGCATATTCTATCTACTGATGGTAAGTGAAATAATCTTTACAGAAGTTTTTGTACTCTGTGTGTGTGTGTGTGTGTGTGTGTGTGTGTGTGAACTTCAAGGTGGGATCCCTTCCTGCCATGGTAATCAGGACAAAGTTGGGTAAGCAGACAATTTTTAGTGAACATTGTCTAGCTCTTTCCTCATACCATAAGATGAACAGTATCATCCTTAAAAGGGTGCTCAGATACCCAAGGCCTACTTAATCCCATGCTGCTTCCAGTGAGAAGACGATCTTATGGCCTAGGCCACCTATGTGCACTTGCTTCTTTTTCACTTGTCTGTCACCAGAGGACTTTGAAATTGGTAAAAATGCTAAAAGTGATATCTTTTGATAAATGCATAAATTGGATTTCAGTAAGGCAGAGTTGTATAAAATCCTCAACCTTACTTTCTCTCTCTTCCAGAGAAATCATAGTCCAGCAGCAGAACAGTCAAGAGGACTAGTGATGGCTCAAAATGCAGTGGATGACCTTGACAACTTTGATGTCTAACCAAACTCTATGTGTTCCACAGCACCTTCTTCAGCTCTCTTCATGGCCATTGCAACAAATTGTTTTCTTCCACACATTCTACCAAGAAAAGTCTTCAAGTACTTTGGGTTTGAGACTCTTTGGTTACTCTTGACCTCTTTCAGCCCATCTGTCTAAACAGTTTACTTGTGTGGAGCTACTGCACATGCTTTGACTTCTTAGAGCCACATAAAGTGTGGGCACCAAAGGTGGAAAACAGCCTTAAAAGAGCTCAGCAGCCCTAACACGAGAGGTATTGATCTTCCCTGAACATATCCTATAACCCACAAGAAAGTGCAATGAAAAGGTCAAATAAAAATTTTCTAGGATAAAATATTTTTAAGAACATTGAGCTTGTTTGTTTTTTTTTTAATCCCATTGTGTTAGTCTTACCTCTTTTTATTTATTACATCAAATTGAAGATTTTTCCCACTTCTAATATTAGGAATGTTATCCCAAATTAAAGAAAATGAAAAAGTTGGTAGATCTAAAATCTACTTAAGATTTATATGGGGGAAAAAGATGTATGTAGAACCACATGAATTAAAATTTTTCCACTTTAGCAATTAAATTATAAAATAAAATAATAGAAATTCATATGCTTATTTATTTACAAAACACTGAATAAACAACTGACATGCAAGGATGTTATAATTCAGTGCTCTATTCACTATATTGCAAATTTAAAACTGGATGTCTTGTCTTTGATTGGGGAGAGGAAGTATAGAAGAGGACATTATAACACTTATATCATTAATTTTCAGGAAATAAGTAATTTCAAATTTTTAATTTGTTTTAGAAAATGAAACAATTATGATGTGGAAAACAGGAGAAAAATACTTTAAAAATCACAGATTCATAGAACTTAAATTAAAAGACGTTTCAGAAATGATTAAAAAACTCTCTAATCTGACATAGTTTTACAATTTCTACATGCAGGCCTTCTAGTGAATGACTATACTCTGCTTAATCCCATTTCACTTAAGAATTGGTGATTATCGGGGCAGCTAGGTGGCGCAATGGATAGAGCACCAGCCCTGAAGTCAGGAGGACCTGAGTTCAAATCTGGCCTCAGTCACTTAACATTCCCTAGCTGTGTGACCCTGGGCAAGTCACTTAGCCCCAATTGCCTCAGCAAAAAGCAAAAAAAAAAAAAAAAGGAATTGGTGATTATCAGGAAACTTTGCCTTATATTACTGTTAAATATACTTACTTGCAAGTTCTACCCACTGCTGCTAGTTCTCTGTGAAGCCAAGAAAAACAATTCTGTTAACATTTGAAAACATTTACTTCAGGTTCTTAAATGCAGTTACTCAGTTATTATTAAATAGATGTTCACTGAACATTTAAAAAAGGAAGCTGTGATCATCAGCATGTGTTATGTATAAAATGTTATACCATGTTATGCTCATTTTCTTTTATTGAAATGGTTACTAGATTAGATAAGGAAAATTCTACAAAACTATTTTAACTAGATTTGGTCAAAGCAAAAGTTCCTTAATGTTCATAACAGAACAGAATATCAAATTGATTCTAATATTATAGAATTTAATAAAGATAAGTTGGTCTTAAAATAGAAACTTCATAGAAACAAAATAGAGCAATATGAGTAGAGAGCATTTTGTTTGATATTTTATAGAGGTACTATAGAACTGAAAGCTAAATACTTATTAATATGGAAGGGGAGAAACTGTTTTATTGTGAATTTCTCATTTAAAACAATGTCCAATTGATGGCCTTCCATTTTTATTGTATTCATTTCTGAATATCCACCCATTACTTTTTATTCAATTGAGTCTCATTTAAAAGAAAAACAGCTTATAAAATTAAATAATCAGCAAGTCAAAACAATAAATTGATGATACTGACAACAT
>JAJPUD010022355.1:0-21561 GCA_023553655.1 Myrmecobius fasciatus | reverse complement strand
TTTGTTTTTGTTCAACTGATTCTTGAAGTCTTGATGAGTCATTAATTTCCAATTGTTCGAATCTAATTTTTAATGTCTTATTTTCTTCAGTTACTGTTTTTAGTTCCTTTTGCAATTGACCAATTACATTTTTTGTTCACTGCATTCTTTTTCCATTTTTTCTATTTTATTTTGCAGTGATCTCATTTCGTTTCCCCATGTTTCTTCTAACTCTCTTTTAAGATTTTTTATGCAATCTTCAAAGAAAGCCTTGTGACATGGAGACCAATTTATGTCTCTCTTTGGGGCTTTTTCTGGAGTTGCTTTACCTTTAGGGACCTCAGGATTTGAGGTCTGTTCTTCCCTGTCTCCATAAAAGTTGTCTATGGTGAGAGCTCTTTTTGGTTTTTTATTCATTTTTTTTTTTTTTAAGGTGTGAGGTCTGTTTAAGGCAAAGGTGGGACAGCTGCTTTAATTTGCCCTGGGGCAGTTCTGCTGATTGAGTTATTTCAGGAACTGGGCAGTTCTGCTGATTGAATTATGTCAGGGGCTGGGCAGCTCCGCTGATTGAATTATTTCTGGTGCTTATCAGACCTGTTGTTTGATTGCTTGCTTTAAGGTGCTGTGTAATGGCAGCTAGTTACGATGCTCATCAGGGGTTCAGTGGTTCACAATCTATCCCCCTCAAAAGGCAGACCCTCCAAACCACCTGCCCACAATCAGGACAAATTGTTCCAAGAGGCTCGCAGAAGACTTCCAGGTGTGTGAAAAGCACAACGCTCCCACTCCTGTTCTGACTCCTGTTCCAGCTCCCTGCTCCAGCTCCCTGCCCCGGTCTCCCTGTGCTGCAGTCTGGGTTCAGTAGGCCACCCCCTGCCCCATTAAAACAGACCTGTTTTGAGGTTCTTCCAGAGTATCTTCTTCTAGAATCGTGTTGTTCTCCGGATATTGTGGATTTTTTTGCTTCAGAATCATTCTAGAGGCTTCATATTTTGTTGGTTTGAGGGGAGGTTAGAGGAGGTTACAGAGAATCCTGTCTGATCTCCACCACCATGACTCCACCCCCGGAAGGAAAACTGTGTTCCTCTTTTATGTGAAAAGAAAATTTCCCCATTCTACTTTTCCTTTTCCCTTCTCCCAATGTTTCTCTTTTTTAACCTTTTTAATAATTTGGAGATCATTGTGACAAAATTGAATAACACACATATACTCTCTATGTAAACTCCTTTTAATTTCCTTAATAATGACAAAGCTTTAGGAGTTACACATATCATCTTCCCATGTAGAAATATAAACCATTTAATCTTATTGGATATCATGATTATTTCTCCATATTTACCTTTTTATGCTTCTCTGGTGTCCTACTTAAATGTCAAAATTTCTATTCAGCTTTGGTATTTTCATCAGGACTTCTTGAAAATCCTCTATTTCATTAAATACCAAATTTTTCCCTTAAAGTTTTATGCTCAGTCTAGCTGGGTGGATTATTTTTTGCTGTATTTCAAGATCCTTTTCTTTCCGGAATATCGTATTCTGATCACTCTACTTCTTTAATGTAAATACTGTCAGAGTTCAGGTGATAATAATTTTATTCTGGCTGCTTAAAATAATTTCTCTTTCACTTGGGAACTCTGGAATTTGGCTATAATATTCCTGGGAGTTTTCATTTTGGGATCTCTTTCAGGAAGTGAACAGTGGATTCTTTCCATTTCTGTTTTACCTTTTGGTTCCAGGATATCAGGACAACAGAACAGTATTCCTTGATAATTTCTGGAAGAATAATGTGTAGGGACTTTTTTGATGTTTATAAAGTCTAAAAATTCTTAAATTGCCTTTCCTGAATCATTTTTAACATCATTTTTTCCAATGAAATGTTTTGCAATTTCTTTTATTTTTTCATTATTTTGACTTCATTTTACTTGTGGTGTCTCATTGGGTCAATAGTTTCACTTGACCAAATCGATAAATAATCATTTTCTTTCATGAACTTTAGTAGCTCTTTCTCCATTTGATCAATTCTACTTTTTAAGGAGTTGGTTTCTTTGGTGCATTAATGTAATTCTTTTTCCATTTAACCAATTCTGATTTTTGAGAAGCTTTTTAAATAGATTTTTTACCATTTGATCAATTGTATTTTAAGGTATTATTCTCTTCTGTATTTTTTTTTGTTTTTCTTTTCATAAATTTCTTGTATCACTTTTTTTATAAGTTTTTATTGTTTTCTCCTGATTTTAAAAATTCTTTAAAGTTTCCTCTGGAATTCTTGTTGGGCTTGTGTCCAATTCTCATTTGTCTTTGAGGCTTGGATTATAGTTATTTTGGTATAGTTGTCTTCTTCCGAATGTGTGTCTTGATTTTCCCCGCCAAAAAAAAAACAAAAACAAAAACAAAAAACAAACAAAAAACCCAACTTTTTATGGTCATGTTCTTTTTTTTATTTGCTCATTTTTGGTCTATTTGTTGACTTTTAATTTTATGTTAAAGTTGGCATTTGCTCCTAGGTTAAGTACTTTCTCAAATGTCAGGGTGTTTTTGTATTGCTGTTTTCAGAGCTAATTCTGTGTGTTTTTAAGTTGTTGGTGCTTCTGAGGTGGTATGATCCAAGAAGAAGTGAGGTTACTGCTCTTTAGGTCTGTGTTCTTATTCTTACACAGTAAAGGACATTGATCTCATGCAGCCATACATGCTACTGCTCCTCTTTATCCTGAAACTTTGACCAGATCTCCTGTTCTACTGCAGCCGTTAGTGATGGTGTTCCTTTCTGCTTTGATTGTGAGATCAAGGACTATATTCTTTTGTGAGCAATCACAAATGATCTTCTATCCCCTGGAATTGTACCTAGTATCTCTACTCTCCTTTAGCTACAAGTTTTAGTATTCCTAATCACCCTGACATTGTGATCTAGAACTGCATTTGAGCAATACAACAAAGTTCTGTGCCCAATGCCAGTAAAGGTACCCTCTGATTTCTTTTTAACCAGTTATGTTTTCCCTTACTGTCTATGAGCTGAGCTCCATAACCTGCTCCTCCTCCTGTTTCTGTTGCCTCCAAAGCCTTCTGCTGATATTGCCACTGAGTGCTGCACTCCAGATTGACCTCTACCTGATATTACAGACCTTTCCTCTTGGTCTTCTAAAGTGGGCCAAAATAATCAGTCTGACTTTTGGCTGGTATTGCCACTTCAAAATTTGATTTGAGGTATTATTTTAATGTTTTTTGAAGAGAGATGTTGAGAGAGTTCATCTGAGTTTTTGCCTGTATAATAACATTTTAGCTCTGTCCTCTCGATATCAATAATCATTAACCAATAGACTTACTTTGTTCTTAATATAAAATCTTTATCAGAATACATGCATTGTCAAAAATTTTGAAGAATGTGTAAGAAAGGAATTGTTTGTTTTTTTAATCCATTAACTCATTCAAGAGTCTTGAAAATATCAATAACCCCCATCTCCAATTCTCAAACTTGCTTGAAGTGTAATGACCATAATAAACATTAAGGGGATATATCTTCCTTGTTACCACAAGGATCAATTGCTGATCAATTGCCAATAGAGGGAAAATGAACATGAGAGTGGAATCCCCTATATCCCACCTACTGTTTCTTCTAATCTAGACTCATAGCTATCATCTAGAGCAAAACTTCTTGAAGTGTGTGCATCATGAATGCATATGGGGTCATATAACTGAATATGCGGATGGTGAAAAATTTGGCAACAGTAAAAGATTTCTGAATGCAATGACCAAAAATTAATTAAAATCAAATGTGTGATGATTCTAAGGTATTTCTCATAGTGCTTTCCTATGTTGCATTCAACTTTTGAAGCCTTGATTCTGAGCACAACATGCACATTTTGTATAGGGCATGAATGATCATGGCGAGAATAACCTCAACTTAAATTTCAGACAAGGTAATATAAAATTTTCTCAGGTGAAAATGGTCTAAGAGTGGGAAAAAACCTTTAAGAAGCCCTGACCTAGGAAAGCAACTACTACAGAAAAAAGGTAGCCATCCATGCTAATTGTCAAATAATTGCCACTTTTGGGTGAGCAATGAGGCCTATTTAAAGCAACAAGGCAAGAGAGGAGGCAAAATGTATCAGGGAAGCTAAACCACCACCATCACTGCCAACTAGTGGTATTTTATCTTAAATCCCTATTGGAGACATTCCAGAGCCTTAAAAGCAAAAGTTTGAGGAATAGCTATGTTTTCATTCTAGTGATTGCAGCATTATAGGATGAAAAGAAAGCAACCTTTATGGAAATGAATTCGGGCAATTATTCCTACAGATGTTACATCATAGATTCTGAAACTCTAATAAAAATTAAGTTTTGGTTCCTCAAATCTTTGGTATTTTTCAGCCTTAAAAACTTGTAGGATTTAATAATTAGTGATAACATTGAAGAAAGAGACATTATTATTTCCTTGGTCACTATATCCTAAGGACCATGGAACTGTTGCATCTGATTTCCAGATAAAACCTTTCTTTGCTCCTTGAGAACGAGAGCTCTTTTACTTTTTTGTTTGTGTCCCTAGTACATGGTATAGCCCTTTGAACAAACTAATTGTTTAATAATTTTTAATTCATTTATCAAACCCTGAAATACTATGGAACCTCTTAAGTAAGATCTATTATCACTGGATGGAATTCAAACTATTCACTCATGAAAGATATATCCAATGAGGCAGCTAGATGGTGAAGTGGATAGAGCACCAGCCCTGAAGTCAGGAGAACCTGAGCTCAAATCTGGTCTCAGACACTTAACATTTCCTAGCTGTGTGACCCTGGGCAAGTCACTTAACCCCTATTGCCTCAGCAAAAAAAAGAAAAGAAAAATATATCCAATAGATAAAGAATGTTAATTTTCCAGATCAGATGCAAGTGGTCGATTAGTACACATATGTGGGACAGACTATAGATAAAGAAACAATGTGGAACTTCATTTGAAAAGGAGGAGAGCAGTCTAGATTGCACTGGAGAAATTGTTTAGTTTTTTAAAAGAGTCTATATTCCTCACTAAGCTGATGTCCCCACTTTTTAAAAATATTTTGTTACATTTGTTTATCCGAAAGTCACAGAATATGATAGAACTGAAAGAATTAATGATGTATGTTGCCCATGTGTAACATACTACCACCAAATATTTGCTCATGAGAAGTGGCCTAAAGGATTTCACCATGAAGTAAAAGTAAAAGTTGGCCACCCCTTAGCAATGTGGTCCATTGGTAACTGTGAAATACGAGAGACTTTTAGAAAGTTCTTCACTATCTATAAGTGTATGGAAATTAATTTACATTTATCATACATTATTTATTTCCTCTTAATTTAATTATAAAGTTTATTATTTATTAATGGAAAATTATGGAGAATGTATGAGAAGACATAGATAATAGTTTCAAAAGAAGGTATAGATATATTGGCATCTAATTCAAGTGTTGGTAGATTATAACAGTACGTGGGTTACATCTACCCTGTCACCTGTTTTTACAAGACCTGCGAGCCAAAATAGTTTCATATAAAAAACTAAAAAGATTCCTGCTTCACAGGATGTACAAGATTAGGCATTGGTCCACATTTGCCCCTGGACCATAGTTTGGCATCTCCTGGTTTATAACATCATCAGAGTGAGTACATAATTAGATAAGATTCATTGATATATGATAGTTAATTAGTTAGATAGATAGATCACTGTTTTCAAAGTAATTGGTTTCCTTTGTAATTGTATGGATTCTATTTTATGCATTTAAAAACATCCTACTAAGAAGAGGTCTATAGGTTTGGGCAGACTGTCAAAGCGCTCCATCACACCAAGAAAATGCAGAAATTCTGAAAATTCAGAACCTTTATATACTTTCACAGCAGGGGTTAAATCTCTGCTAATGAAGATGTATATATTATTATAGATTTGTCTTTGAAGTATTTTTAGAGTGAGGCAGACTGGTACAGACTGGTTTAGGGTGCTGAACTATGAGTAAAGATCTGTATTCAAATCATATCTTAGGCACTTAATAGCAATGAGACTCTGGTCAAGTCATTTATTCACTTTGTTATTCACTTTCTTGATCTGTAAAATGAGGTATTTAGAGTTCATGGCTTCTAAGCTTAATTCTAAAGTTCTTGGGGGCAGCTGGTGCAGTGGATAGAGCACCAGCCCTGAAGTCAGGAAGACCAGAGTTTAAATCTGGTCTCAGACACTTAACACTTTCCAGCTGTGTGACCCTGGGCAAGTCACTTAGTCCCAATTGCCTCAGCCAAAAAAAAGTTCTTCACCAAAAAAGGATCAAAAGTTTAAAGTTACAGAAAAGCATAGAAAAGAGAAAAAAGAAAAGTTTTGAAGAACAAGAACAAGATTTCCCCACCATTAGGGCTAACACAAAGTAAAATGGGCCTGCTCAAGAAGTATTGAGTTGTTCATCACTAAAGTTGTTCCCACAAAGAATATATGGTCACTTGTAGTGAATGTGATAGAGAATATTATTTATGTTATTATATTATGTTATATTATGCTATGTATGTTATGTTACATTATGTTACATTACATTATGTCATATTATTGCATATAGACCATTATATTATAACATATTATTATATTAATGTTATAATAAGATAGATATATAATTAGATGACTTCTGAGTTCCTTTTAACTCAGAACTTCTATGATTTCATGTACTTATAATAAAAGATGGATATCTAAGGCAAAGGTGTAAGATCCAGATATATATTTGGAAAGGACATTAGAAATCATCTAGTCCAATGTTTTATTTTACAAATAAGGAATATTAGAGAGAGAGAGAACAGTGCTCTCAATGACAGTACTTAGATCCAGGTTTCTAGCTTCTAAAACAGAATTCTTTTAATTTCACTAAAGGTATCTCCTGTATTTCTCTGGCTTTAATTTCTATAATTTCAATTAAGTATTACACACTTGCAATTGATATTACAAGAAAAATCCATCACAGGAAAGTACAGAAGGCCTTGGTTAGCTTAGCTTTCACCCTTTCAAAAGTATAACTTTTAACACTAATGGTAACCAGGAATCCCTTCAAAGCTAAGCAGACTAGTGAGTATTGAGATTTTAGTGACACCTGGATAGAGGTTTTTGGAGAGTTCAGCTTAAATCACTAAAGGTCAATATATTTTAGGTCTATAATTATTGCTAAAAGTTCAGTATGGCATTTTGCTTATGTGCCTAAAATAGTTTTGTTGGGGACTGCTGTATATGGTTTGACAGTAGTTAAGGCATTAGGGGCAATGATTCAGTTGAAATCTTGTCTAAGTAATTTTGTTAAGTGAACTGCCTTGGAAAAGCTCCTTAATTGTTACTACATTCTTCAATTGTTTCTGTAAGTAGGGTCCTTTAAAAGGTTATTAATCAATCACTAAAGATGTGAAAATTTTACATTTTGCTTGCTTAACAAAACACAGCACTAAGGAAGTATTTCTCTACTTAATTTCAGATTAACTGGTGCTTATAGCACACTACTTCCTCCTACTGAGAGTTAGGAATGACAGTTTCACCATGCCTTAAAAGAAACCTGTTTAAATGAGAGCTATGGGGATAGTGCAAACATATTAGACCTAGAAGCAAGAAATGAGAGACAAGAAACTAATTTATGAATGGGGACAGAATGAATAGGAAGTTAGGAGGGTTGGATTTCAAAAATTTAAAGGGAAAAAAATAAAAGCTTGAGCATAGAATTGAAGTTCAGTTTAAAAAGACAATGGATAGGCTAGTGTTATTATATTTAGCACAAAACTATATGCCTTCTCCTCAACTGTAGCACTATTTTCCTAAAAGGGTGTGGTTTATTGTAACATAATCTCCAAAAAATGGTTTTCTCACAACTGTAATCTAAAATAAAAATATTGAATATTTAATAATCATAGGGTCAAAGGATCATAGATATAGAGGCATAAATGTTTTCTGAGGTTTCTTCAGGGAATTCATTTCTTTCATTTTACAGATGAACAATGGAGACCAAGAGGTGAAATTATTTAATGCAATCATGTTATTTAGATTTGGAAAGAGTTATGGCTATTTAGTTCAAATCATATGTGGGGAAAAAAAGACCTTTAACAATATATTTGGCAACTGGTCTCAAGTTTACCTTTCTAGATTCGTATATTTTTTACATTTTCCCCTTTCCTACTTGATTGTCCAGTTGAACTGATATTCTTGGTATTCCTTATACATGATACTTCATCTTCCATTTCTATACTTTTGTAGAAGATCCATATATGTAATATTCTCTTTTTCTCACCTCTGCCTCTTAGAATCTGTTGAGTACTTTAAAACTCAGCTCAAGCCTCACCTTCTACATGAATCTTTCCTTTTTTAACTCCCGCAATTTTTAAAATCCATCTTCCAAAAATTATCTTGATCTGTTGTATACATATTTTGAATATACTTACATAAATACATGTTGTCCCATCTGCTAGAAAACCCTTTGAGGGAAGAGGTAATTTTATCATTTGTTTTTTCCTTTTTATTTTATCACCTACAATGGTGCCTGCCATACAGTTAGTACTTAAAATACTTATTGGTTGGTTCTCTATTTTTTATTTGAAGAATTCCAGTTAAAGTAAACCCATCTAACTCCTATGATAGTTCATTCTATTTTTAAATTGCTATAATTGTTAGGAAAAGTTAACTTGTCTCTATGCAATTTCCACTCATTTTTCTTCTCCTTCATTCTGCCCACTGGGCTCAGATGGAAAAAGTCTAATCCATGGACACTTAATCTTTTTTGTGTGATATATCTCTTTGGCAATCTGTTGAACCCTCCTCAACAACATTTTGTTACCTATGTTAATTATGGGGTTATAAAAAAGAGGGGAAAAAATTACTGCCTTCAAGGACTTTATAATATGATAGGAGAAAAAAATATAAAAGGAAATATCTACAAAATATCTACAAATATATAGGATAAATAGGAAATAATTAAAAGAGAGAAGGCACTAGAATTAAAAGGAATTGGAGATTTTCTATAGAAAGTAGATTTTAGCTAGGAATTAAAGGAAGCCAGTGAGATCAGTAGTTGAAATTGAAGGGGAATTTCATTCCAGACATAGGGAATAGCCAAAGAGAATATCTAGATCTTCAAAAGAAGGAATGTCTTGTTTTTATAGTAGCCAAGTAGCACAGAATAAAGTGGAAATATAACTTCACTAGTCCAAAATAATGTTCCTTTTAATTCAATCTAATACTGTAGAACTTTGGCTTCCATATCACACAACTGAGGTTGTATTTATAGTCCATTAAAACCAAAGTTAACTTTTCAGACCATTTTGTTGCCCATAGAAAAGACTATTCTGAACATAAATATAATACTTTAATTAGGGCTATTGAGAATAGTTACAGTTTTATTGACCCACAGTTAAATGGTAAAAATAAGATTCACTTAAGCACACACAGGTTATAAGTAGAAGAACCAGCACTTGGACATAGGACTTCGATTTTAATACTGAACTCTTTTCACTGCATCACTCTTTGTGGGGGGTGGGGGTGGGGAACAATGGTATCTAAAACTATACTGTATAAGAACAGACTAATTATCTATTTCCTTTAAGACTGGCAAAACAGTTATTTATGGAAAGCACTTTGACCAGATGTTGGGTATAAAGTAAAAGGATTTCCAAGTGGCTGCTACATCTGGGTAAATAGCAAAAACTTGACGGCTGTCAGTGGCAAAAGAAGGAATGGAATGCAAATTTCCATCTTATTCCCTTATTGCTAGTTCCTGGGCAAAGGAATTTGAGCAGAAGCTGACTGACCACTGCTTAAAGAAATTGTTTTATGTTTACTTATTTGTTTTTGTAAAAAGATTATTGTTTAACTAAACTTTTGTGGGCTGTCTTCAAAGTTTGAAATATTTTAATATTATAAAAGCAGTATTATTTTAAAATATATCAATGAAGAGATATATAATCAATTATGTAAGAAAAATTAAGCTATGTGTTTTGGGAACATGAAACACAGGATGTTGGGAGGATCAACAGTGATGAAGTAGCAATAAGGACCTAATGACATAAAGAGCAATTCCTTTTTCAATGTTCATTTAGATAGGCATGGTAGGTATGTATTGTGTTTACTTATATATTATATACTATAGATTTAATTACACATGTAATATATCTATACATCTACATATATGCCTGCTGACGTATGTGTATGTATAAAATCTAGGCAAGAAATGCATTATGTATGTGTGACATACATGTAAACACATGTATGTTCATATGTGTTACATGTATTCGGCCATTCAGTCATGTCCAACTCTTTGTGACTTCTTATGAAGTTTTCTTGACAGAGATGCTGGAGTTCTTTGCTCTTTCCTTCCCCAGTGGATCGAAGTAAACAGAAATTATATGATTTCTCTAGTCATACAACTAGTGAGTATGTTTGTTTTCTATCACAAAAGACAAAAGTGCATGTGCAAGTACAATATATAAAATGCAAACTACTTATTTTTTGGAAATGAGAGTTATTCAAACCCAGGATATGCAGAAAATATTTCATAAAGGAAGTGATGATTAAGCTGAGAAAGGAAACTAGACATTTTAAGAGGGAGTGGTGAGCAAAGACTACATTGAGACATAGAGATGGCCTCTACAAAGATTTGGAGAAGGAAGACAAAATATTCTGTGTGGGGGAATGAGTGAAGGGGAGTCAAACAGAATAAACCATTCTATTTTGGGATACATTTGAATATTAAGTAATTTTCCTCTTGTAGTCAGCCTAAATTTGCTCCTTTGAAACTACCTCACAGGTTTTGTCTTCTGAGAGCAAGCAAAATCAACAATGCCTCTCTCACATGTTAACTTTTCAAGTCCTTGATGAGAGCTTTAATTTTCTCCTTAAGTCTTCTTTTTCCCCAAGTTTTTACTTTCTTAGTTCCTTCAACAGATTCTCTTATGACACATAGACTAAAGGTCTTTCCTTGTACTGATTGTTCTCCTTTGTATATCTTTAGGTTGTCAGTGTAACATAGGTTACCAATGTACCCTAATTTATGGCACCCTGAAATAAACACAGCAAGCCAGACACACTGTGGCCAGTTCAGAGTACAATGGGACCATCACCTTTCTTAACCTGAAATCCATGTTTCTTTAAATGCAGCCCAAAATCACTTTCCAGATCCTGTATAAATCTCTATTTCTGCTTGAGGAGGCATAATACCAAGGAAAAAGAAAAGGAAACAAAAAGGAAATCCTGGCTTTAAGATGGAAAGGATTTGACTTATTCTCTGATAGTTTAAGAGTTATTGAAAGCCTGTACAGTCACCAAAACAATTTCTAGATGAGAAGTTGCAGAGATTTTTATTGGTACTTAAAAAGCTCTGTGAGTTTGGGGATTAATTACTTAACTATACCATAGACAGACTGAATGACTGACTGACAGACACATACAGAGAGACAGAGAGAGACAGAGACAGAGAGAGACAGAGACAGAGACAGAGAGACAGAGAGAGACAGAGACAGAGAGACAGAGACAGAGAGACAGGGAGAGAGAAAGAGAGACAGAGAGAGAGAAGGAGGGAGGAAAGGAGGAAGAGAAGAAAGGAAGGAGGAAGAGGGAGGGAGGAAAGGGGGAGAAGATTTAATAAGCCACCTAAAATAATGTCCTCTTTTTTTCCAAAAATAGGCCACATACAATGGGAGATCTGTCAAAGAAAATCATAGTACTGACTTTCCACAACTTTACTTTAAAAGTTAAAAAAGAGTTGAACATTTCCCTGTAACAATTTAAATAGAAAATTACTTTGAGGAATAAAGTGAAGATGATTCCAAAATGGAAACACACACACACACACATTCATACACACACACACACATACACACACAAATCAGAAGCAAAAGACTTTTGAGAAAAGAGAGGGTGAAAGGAGATAGAGACTAGAATAAATGGGTGGAAATAGGATGGAGGGGATTTCATAGTTGGTAATTATTACTGTGAAAATTACAACACTTTTCTCTAATAAAGACCACATCTTTAATATATATAGAAAACTGCATCAATGAATAAATGAGCCATTCCTCAACTGATAAATGTCAAAGTAATATGTACAGGCAATTTTCAAAATAACCAAAGCTACTTCTAGTCCTTTTTAAAAAAATATCTACATCTGTAAATCAAAAGAACCAGGAACTACTCCCATACATGTATCAGATTGACTAATATGAGAGAAAAAGAAAAAGAAATATTGCGGGAAATGTAGGAAAATTAAAATGCCAATGCACTGTTGGTGAAGTTGTATACTGACAACTATTCTTGAAAGCAATTTAGAACTTTGTCCAAAGGGCTATCTATAAAACCTGCATACCTTTTGGTCAAGCAATACTGCTCCTAAGTCTATATCCTACAAAGACAAAAAACAAAAAGGAAAGAAACCTACATGTATAAAAATATTAATAGCAACTCTTTAGTGGTGGCACAGAATTGAACATTTAGGAAATGTGTATAATTTAAGAACTGACATATATGTTATATATGATTGTGATGGAACACTCTTGTGATATAAAAATGGGGGACAGAATCCTCTCAAAAACAAAACAAAACAAAACAAAACTTGAAAGATATACATGAACTGATGTAAAATAAATGAACTGTACCAGGAGAACAATGGACACAGTAATAGGGAAATGGTATTATTATGATCTACTATCAACAACTTTGCAATTCTCAGCAACTCAGTGATCCAAAACAATTCTGAAGAACTTATGGTGAAAGGTAATGTCCCCCTCTTTTTGGCAAAGTCTGAATGCAGACTGAAGATATTTTTGTTTACATAATTGTTTTTTGTTGTCTATTTTCTTTTACAACATAATTTGCATGAAAATTGTTTTGAATGACTACACATGTATAACTTGTCAAATTACTGTCTTCTTAATGAGGAAGAGAATTTGGAACTCAAAATTTGAAAAAAAATTAAATTGTTTTACATGTAATTAAAATGAAATATTAATTTACAAAATTGCTAACTATGCTCACTGAATTTTGCATGCACCATTTGGTATTCATTTTTTTTTCAAATTGGGGCAAGAAGGTGGACCCTTGGAGAATTTCCTTTGTACTTTTTTGCATCAAAGTCTAGTTTAAAATTTTCCATTGAGTATTTCAGCAGGGGAAAGGATGAGGGAATGAATGAGGGAAAGCAGTGTATAGTGTGCAAGGAGAATTGTTTCATTAAGCAAAAATAAGAAAATAAAAGTTCTTTGTAGAATTGATCCAAGAAAATAAATCTAAACCTGGTTTCTTCCTTTTTAAATATATTTCATTTTTTTTATTTGAAAGGACATTGACAGTCTGGTATTGAAGGTGGTGAAAGTAGGGTTATCTATAAAAACATATTCTATCAATATCAATATTCATTCTTGCCATCACTTTTATAGTATATAGTTCATGGCTATGGAAAGCAAGAACTTTGTGCTATGCATTAAATTCCTTGTAATTTGTGAAAACAAACAATTATTTGTGAGAAGAGCTTCTTTACTTGGTGTTTGATTATGAATAATTGAAAAGTTTCAAAGAACATGTAAGATAGAAGTTTCTGGTTGAAGCATCAGAAAACATTTGAGGTTCTTAGTCTGCCTTACTTTTGTGATTTAAAGTTTCTAAGATTAAATTTTCATGCCTCCTCTTCTCTTTGCTCCTCCCCTTTTCCCTTTCATCCCCTGTTTCCCTCTCCTTTCTTTTCTCCTTTTCCCTCTTCTTTTCCCTCTTCTTCTTCCAAAAACAACTACATCAGTTGTTGCTTTCTGCTTCCAAGGTACATTAAATTTGTATTGACAAATATTACTGACAGCTTTTTTAGCATGGTTGCTTTTTGTAACTTCCCCCTGTAAATTATTAGCATGACTTTGGAAATTACCTAGTAAAATTCTTTCATTTATGGTTAAGGAAACTAAGACCCAGAGGCAAGAAAAGAATTGTCCAGGGTCTCATAATGAGTAGATGGCAAAGCTAAAGCTAAAAATCCAGTTCAATATTCTTTCCATTCCATCCAAGTGCTCCTTTTAATATGAAGACTTGTCTGAGACTTTTGTTGTTTTATACTTTGTGGAATGGTGTTTTTTTTTAATAAACTGAATATAAAGAGTAAAAAGTATGTGTGTGTGTATTTCCTTTAATAATAATAAGCATTATGAGTGTCAAACTATTTTAAGAAAAGAAAAAAGAAACATATATTTCTTTTATCTTCTTTATGACTTGTAATGCCCTTCAGGACACATCTTGATGTAAGGAGTGAGTAGGAAGGAAGCTCATTTTCACATATATGAAGAAAGCTTTATTGAATAGGGAAACCATAGGATTTGATCATTTGAAGGCATAGGCACTTCTGCCAAGAAAAGTTCAAAAAGAAATGACATAAATGAACTGGAACATTACTTAATTTTATTAATAATATCCTAAAGGTTTAACCAAGTTACAGAGTACCCTAAGGTGCGAAGGACAATGAATTCTTTTTTGGTAAAAGATCTGAAAACATCTGTTTCAATTATTATATATAGTTGATATATACATAGAATTTTTTCCTTCTACTTTTCTCTCTAGTTTTCTGACATAAGTAGATTTATTTCATGCCATGCTGTGAATTTAAGTTAACCTTTTAAGTGAAATGCATCAAAATCACCAGTTAGAAAGCCAATATACTACAGAATTTCTAGGGAGAGATTTTTTTTCTTCACAGAACTTATTCATCTCACCAATGTACCCCTCACTTTTTCTGTACTCCCACACATCTTATATTTCTAAAACAATATTCTGACCATGTTATTCCTGACTCTTTATTGCTTTTAGGACAAAATTAAAAGAAAATCCTCTATCTGGTATTTGAATCTCACTTCAATCTGACTTTTACATGTCTTTCTTGATTCTGTTCATCTTGCTCTCCAACCACTTCTAGAACTCTGCATCTTAGTCAAAGTGGCTTCCCTATTATTCCTTTTATAATAAAAATCCCACTTCTCACCTATTTGTCTTGGCATGAATGGTTATCCTATTCTGAAAAGTTCTTCTTCCTTATTTCTTCATCATAGAATCACTAGCATCCTTCAAAGAACAATTCAGGAGTCAGTTCCTTCATGAGACTATAGATAAATCTCCAATCTGTTAGCATTTCTTTCATCTTAAAATACTTCTCTATTGTTTTTCAAATATTATACCTATGTATGTACATGTATGTGCACATTATATGTATATACCCTTATAAATGCATATATGTGTATATAAATATGTATGCATTATGTTTAATTATTTGTTTATGTTTGTATCTTTCAATAGAATGTAATCTTGACAGCATGGATCCTTTTGCTTTTGATCTTTGTACATGTAGCTCCCATCCTAGATCTTTCATATAGTAGAAAATTATTTAATATTTTCTAATTTCCATTTTTATGTAATTAAAGCAATTAATTTTGGTACCAAGAAAGTGTTAAGTCCATAATAGATTTTAATAAATGCTTATTGAGTGATTACCCAAGGCAGGTTATTTCTCTCATTTCTTACTCATTGTTTCATCTCCTATAAAAAAAATAGACTGAATCAGTGTTAACACAGAGAAGTTACATGTAAAGACAAATATCTGTATACCTCCCTTTCTCTTTCTCAAGAAAATGGTGAAGGAAGAGGCGGGAACTAGGTTTTAGTCATTTGGATGCAAGTATTATTGTTTTATCTTCATCCCTTCCCCTAATACCAAAAGAGCAAATCAACAGGGTTTGGTTTTCTTGATGTGGTAGGAAATAATGCTGTAAAGTCTAAAGCAGGAAATGCTGCATTGTAGCATTAGGAGACAGGAACCATGTGCTCAGTGTTAAGTTTTTGTTTCTAGATTTGCTGTACTATATGTGTGTCAAATAGAAATTGAAAACTATTTTTTTATATATTTTTGCCAACTCATATGAGGAGCAGCAGTGGACCTTAAATAAACTGGACTCTCTAAGTCCTAGAAATCTTGTTTTCATGGGTGCTGTTAGAAGACAGCCAGTCTCCACAGGAGGCTTTGGGAGTATACACTTTTTTAAAATGAATTATTTATAGATTTTGTTCAATTTAACTCAAAGTAAAGCACTGTATAGAATTTAAGTTTGTTTGCCTATTCCTAAGTGAAGGTGATTTTATTGCTGTGGTCATGTGACCAAGTGACAAATTTATGATAAGCTAGGGAAGAAGGTTCAATTTACCTCTACAGTGATAATGAAGGTCTGAATCGGATTGGATAAATATACATTGATATGATTAATTTATTTGTTATTTTTTATTTGTTAATTATTAGGAAATTTATATAATTGATAAATATGTACAGATAAAGCTGATTTTTAAAAAAGATTGTATTTTCTATGAAAATATTTTTTTCTTTTTTAATTAGTGGGAATTGCTATAGGTACCTATGTAAATTTCAGACTAGTAAATTAATGATCTCTTGAATATGATTAGATTTTTTTCTTTTTAAATTTTTTAAATACACATTTCTTTATGAATCATGCTGGGAGAGAAAAACTAAAACAAAAGAAAAAAAGGAGAGAAAAAAAGAACAGAAAAAAGAAGTGAACATAGCATTTGTTGATTTACATTCAATTATCATAGTTCTTTTTCTGGTTGAAGATGGTGTTTTCTATCCAAAGTTTCCTAGGATTACCTTGGATCACTAAAACATTGAGAAGAACCTAGTATTTCAGAGTTGATCATCACACATTCTAGTTATTACTATATACAATGTATTACTTCTGTTTGTTTCACTTGGCATCAATTCATGTAAATATTTCCAGGCTTTTCTAAAATCAGTTTCTTCATCATTTTCCAAATCTTTACCATCACAAAAAGAGCTGCTACAAATATTTTTGCGCATATGGGTCCTTTTCCTTCTTTATGATTTCTTTAGTATATAGACCCAGTAGTGGCACTGCTTGTTCAAAGGTCACAGTTTTATTGCCTGTTGGGCATAGTTCCAAATTGTTCTCCGGATTGGTTGAATCAGTTCACAACTCCACCACCAATGCATTAGTGGCCCAGTTTTCCCACATCTCCTCCAACATTTGTCATTAACTTTTCTTGCCATCTGAGCCAATCTGCTAGGTGTAAGAAGGTACCTCAGAATTGTTTTGATTTACATTTCTCTAATCAATAATGATTCAGAGCATTTTTCATATAACTATAGATGACTTTAATTTTATCATCTGAAAATTGTCTGTTCATATCCTTTTGACTATTTATCAATTGTAGAATGATCCGCATTCATATAAATTTTATATATATCTTTATATATTTTAGAAATGAGACTTTTATCAGAAAAAACTGCGTGTAAAGATTTCCCCCCACCTTTGCACTTTCATTTAATCTTGTTTCTGTTGGTTTTGTTTTGGCAAAAAAAAATTTAATTTAATGTAAGCAAAGTTTAGGTTGAAATCATCTATCCATTTTGACCTTACTTTGGTATGGGGTGTGAGATATAGGTTTATACCGAGTTTCTGATGTATTATTTTCTCGCTTAGCCAGCAATTTTTGTGAAATGATGTTCTCGTTACAGAAGCTGAAGTTTGAAAGTTTATCAAATGCTAAATTACTACAGGACTTTATTATTGTGTCATGTGTGCCTAACCGGTTCCACTGATCCACCATTCTGTTTCTTAGCCAGTACCAAATGGTTTTTATGACTGACTTCATCTTTATAATATAATGTTAGGTCTATTATGGTTAAGCCGCCATCCTATGTATTTTTTTCACTAATTTCCTAGATATTTTTGATTTTTTGTTCTTCTCTCTGAATTATGTTGTTATTTTTCTAGCTCTATAAAATAATTTTTGACAGTTTAATTGGCATGGCACTGAACAAGTAAAGCAATTTAGGCAGAATTGTCATTTTTATTATATTAGTTCAGCCTCCCTGTACACAATTGATATTTTACCAATTGTTTGAATATGACTTTATTTGTGTGAGAAATGTTTTATAATTTTGTTCATAGTCTTGGGTTTTTTTGTGGTAGGTAGACATCAGAATGTTTTATTTTGTATACAGTAATTTTACATGATATTATTCTGTCTACCTCTTGCTGATGGGCTTTGTCAGTAATAAATGGAAATGCTTTTTATTTGTGTGGATTTATTTTATATTCTTCAATTTTGCTAAAGCTGTTAACTTTTTCCAGGAGGTTTTTGTAAGATTTTATAAGATTCTTTTATTATATCATCATATCATCTGCAAAGAATGATAGCGTTATTTCCTCATTGGAAATTTTAATTACTTTATTTTCTTTTTCTATTCTTATTGCTAAAGTCAATATTTTTAGTACAATGTTGCATAATAATGGTGATAATGAGCATCTTTGTTCAATCCCTGATCATATTGGGAACATATGCAGTTTTTCTCCTTTAATGTTTGATGTAAGTTTTAGATGGATACTGCTTATTATTTAACGAAAAATCCCTTTATTCCTATGCTCTCTAGCGTTTTTAATAGGAATGAGTAATAAATTTTGTCAAAAGCTTTTTCTGCATCTATTGAGATTGTATGATTTCTGTTTTTGTTGTTGGTTTTTTTTTATTGATATGGTCAATTGTGGCAATAGGTTTCCTGTTATTGAACTAGCCCTACTTTCCTAGTATAAATTCCATTTGTTCAAAGTGTATTATCCTGCTCATATGTGGATGAAATCTCTTTGCTAATATGTTATTTAAAACTTTTGCATCAATATTCATTAGGGAAATTGGTCTGTAATTTTCCTTCTCTGTTTTGGCTCTTCCTGGTTTGGGTATAAATACCATATTTATGTTGTAGAAAAAAAAATTGGCAGAACTCCTTCTTTTATCTAGTTTCCCAAATAGTTTGAATAGTATTGAGATTAATTTTCCTATTACTTTTTGGTAGAACTCACTTGTGAATCCATCTGGTTCTGGAGATTTTTTTAGGGAATTCATTAATGGTTTGTTCAATTTCTTTTTCTAAAATGAGACTATTTAAGTAATTTGTTTCCTCTTCACTTAATCTGGGAAATTTATTTTTGTAAATATCCATCTATTTCGAATAGGTTGTCAGATTTGTTGTCATATGGTTGGGTAAAATGTTCCTAATTATTGCTTTGATTTCTTTTTCATTGGTAGTAAATTCACCCTTTTCACTTTTTATGTTGGTGATTTCTTTCTTTTTTCTTTTCTTATCAAATTAACTAAAGTTTGTCTATTTTTTTTCAAAAAGTCAACTCTTAGGAAGCACTTACTATTTCTGTCTTTTTGCATTTGACTGTGAGATTTTGATGCCCTAACAAATGGTCAATTTTTGTGAGAGTGCCATGTAGTAAAAGGTGTATTCCTTGGTATTTCTATTCAATTTTCTCTAGAAGTTCTATCACATTTAGATTTTCTAGATTTCTATTTCCATCCCTATTTTTTTTCTTGTTTATTTTGTGGTCACATTTGTCTGTTTCTGAAATGGGAAGGTTGAGGTCCTCACTAATATAGTTTATTTCTTCCTGTAACTGACTTAATATCTTCTCTGGGAATTTGTATACTCTCACATGGTACATATACATTTAGTAGCCTTTCTACTAAATTGTTTATAATACTCTTTATCAAGATGAACTTTCCTTCCTTATCTCTTTTAGTAAGATCTACTTTTTACTTTTATCTATCTGCTATTTTTTACTTCATCTGAAGAATAATAAATTGTACTCCAGCCTTTTGCCTTTACTGTATATGTATCTCTCTGTTTCAGATGTGATTCTTGTAAATGCCATATTGTATTGTTTTTTAATTTACTTTGCTGTTTGCTTCCATTTTATGGGACATTTCATCACATTCACATAATAATTATGATTATCAGCTCTGTATTTCCCTCCATCCTAGTTTCTTTCCTGTATATACTTTTGTTCTCTCCTTTTACCCTGTCCCTTCTTAGTGGTGTTTTGTTATTAACCATGTTCTACCTGCCTTTATCTTATATCATTCCTTCCCCCTTCTTTTACCCATTTCTCCTAGTGTTTCTGTCCTCCCTTATATCCAGCCTTCCTTTTATTTTTTTCTCCTCTTACTTCTTTATAGGGTAAGATAAATTTCTATACCCAAATGATTGATTAAGTTATCCTCCCTTTGAGCCAAAACTGATGAGATCAAGCTCCAGGCAATGCTCATCCCTCTCACTTCTTTCCCTCTATTGTAATAGGTTGTTTGTGCCTCTTCATGTGATCTAATTTGTCTCATTATATCTTGCCTTCCTCTTCTCCCAATATTGCCCTATTTCCACCCTTTAATGTCTTTTTCTTTGATATAACATAAGAGTTTATTCCCACCCATATCCACTGTTCATGTGACTCTTCCTTCCATATGCCCCAATAATAGATATAGTTTTCTTGACTTACCAATATCACATTCACATCCATCTGACCCTGGACATTTTTTATTAGGCAATTCATTAGTGATCTGTTCTATTCATTTTATAAAATGGGATTATTTAAGTAATTTATTTCCTCCTCTGCCAATCTGAATAATTTACACTTTTGTAAGTATTCTTCCATTTCACTTAGATTATCAGATTTATTGGCATGTAGGTGGGAAAAATATTTCCTAATCATTGCTCTAATTTTCTCTGCATTGGTGGAAAGTTTTACTTTTCCATTTTTGATATTAGCAATTTGATTTTTTTTTCATTCTAATCAAATCAACTAAAGCTTTATCTATTTGCTGTTTTTTCATACAACCAATATTTAGTTTTGTTTATTAGTTCAATAGCTTTTTTACTTTCATTTTTATTAATCTCCCCTTTTATTTTCAGAATTTCAAATTTATCATTTAATTGGGGAATTTTAATTTATTTTTTTTTTAGCTTTTTTAGTTGCATGCCTAGTTCATTGATCTTCCTTTTCTCTATTTTCCTCAAGTAAGCATCTAGAGTTATAAAATTTCCCCTAAGAACTGCTTTATCTACTTCCCATAAATTTTGCTATATTGCCTCATTATTGTAATTCTCTTGGAAAAATTATGAATTGAATCTGTGATTTGTTGTTGCACCCACTCATTCTTTAGGATTAGATTATTTAGTTTTCAATTAATTCTTAGTTTCTTTTCCCCTGGTCATTTATATGCATGTAATTTTTTATTGCATCATGACCTGAAAAAATGCATTTACTCTTTTTGCCATTCCGCATTTGATTTTGAGTTTTTTATGCCCTAATACATGCTGAAATTTATTGTAAATTCCTATGTACCACCAAGAAAAAAGTATATTATTTTCTATCACCTTTCAAGTTTTTTCCAAAGTTGTATCATATCTAATTTTTGTAAAATTTTATTTACCTGGTCAAATGATATGAACAGACAATTTTCATATGAAGAAATTGAAACTATTTCTAGTCATGTGAAAAGGTGCTCCAAATCACTATTGATCAGAAAAATACAAATTAAGAAAACTCTGAGGTATCACTACATACCTATCAAATTGGCTAAAATGATAATGATGAATGTTGGAGGGGATGTGGAAAACTGGGACACTGAGACATTGTTGGTGGAACTGTGAACAGATCCAACCATTCTGGAGAGCAATTTCGAACTATGGTCAAAAAGTTATCAAACTGTGCATACCCTTTGACC